>OY365807.1:29212867-29366661 GCA_959347315.1 Bimastos eiseni
CAATTTGAGTAAATTTAGCATTTAATATAGAAAACTTCTGTCTGTGTTGCTGTTCTGTTTAGCTGTGCCTGAACCGACTGCTACTTGCAATGGAACGACCATCTCAGTCTGCTTCACCAACCCCCTGGGTCATCAGCCTCTGCAGGCAACACATCTTTCATTGATTCCTAACTGCAGTCATGCAACAAAAGAAACCGTGAACAATGGCACCAGTTGCTGCTATACAGTTGCTATCGACAGGTGTATTGCTGCTCACACCAGAGTGAGTCGATTACTTGTAACTGGGTAAAAAGACAAGTTTTATTGTCTATTGTGGTGATTGTAGCAGCACTTGCTGTTTTGTATTGACTCAGGCCAAGCTGTAAAACTCACATATATATCAGATAGAAGGATATCTTATAAATTATATATTCTTGATTACACAGGTCTGGTGTGGAAATGAACAACTGTGACAGCTTCAGATTTAGATCATGGGATGTATTGTATATACATTGTAGATGTACATATATTTTGGAACATATACATTTGTACAATGCCTTTTAGGGTATGTGAAAAGTGCTGTGCACCACTTTGCTGTCCAAGAAACTTTTAAAAGTCCACCTTAGTTAGAAGTACATGCAAATATGATTTGTGCTTAGTCAAGTATGTATAAACATAAGAGTATGTGCATTGTTGGAAGGATGCTGTTACAAATGGACAGACCATGTGGAGAGTGCACTGTAATCATGCTGATATCCAGAAGCAAGGACTCATTGATATATCAGAGCATAGCCAACCAAAGAATCATCTTTTTCAGTAACATGATATTGCATTGTCGTCTTTTCTGGACAGGAAGCCAGTGGAGCACATTTATCATAAAACATTGAATACATTAGTGAATTTGGTGTATCTGCCAGTTGCTGAGCCTTGGCTGAGCTCGATTGATTGTGAACTACAACAGGCATGCAAGGATGAAGCTGTGCCAAGCTAGCTAGCTCAGGCTTTGTTTTGGATTTTGAATAGTGTCTCTTCACACGATTCTGATTCTATTCAGTAAACTAGTTGCTCTATACATGTGACAAAGTACCTCTATACAAAGTACGTTACTGTATTTCAGATTCATCAGAACAGCAACCACTACTGCTACGATTTCACATATTCCATGTATGACAGTGACCCGTATGCTCTGCTGACGGAGTCCATCTGGTCAGCGCGTGTCTGTTGCTCTGTTGAGAAGAATGGCACAGCAGTTGCTTCATTTGTCCCAGATGCAATCCCATCACAAGCACCAATTTATGTCGATAATGAACACAGCCTTACTTACAACCTGTCTTGTTATCGTGATGAGACATTCGGTGGAGAGCCAATCTCGTACCCTGCCATGGTCAAACGAGGCGACTCACTCTATTGTCGAGCAGCAGTCGATGCATGGCACCCACGTCTCTTTCTTGTCGTCAACAGTTGTCGTTTTATGCCATCTGCAGAATCTCAGAATGTCTTCTATTTCTTCAAAAACAGGTCAGTTAAGCCATTATGATCATATCTATGAATGTCAGAAGAAGCTTCCATGAAAATATCACTGTGACTTGCTAGCTAAAAATATTGTTAGTTTTCCTGCATAAGTATAAAGTAATTAACTTCTAAGTTAGGGACCTCCTCTGACCCTCTGTAAATTTCTGTGGAATATGCTTAATAGAAAAATGCATTTAACTACACATGTCAACAGATTTTAACTTACCGGTATATCAAATCAAATTTTTGAATTTTGACAGTTTCTGGTTTTGTGCCTGTAAATATAGATCTGTTTTTATGATGTAGCTAGTTAACTAATGCTGGTTCAAGCAGTTATGAATAACATAACGGTCACTAACTCACATAATACATGAATGTTTTCTTTGTGCCTTAAGGTGCACCACAACTGAGTCTTTGGGTCTGAGGCTCTACAACTTCGACAGTCATAGCTGGGGATTCAGATTCTCTGTTCCAAAGTTCCAAGGCTTCAGTCAGTTGTATTTGTCGTGTGATGCCTACACATGTGACAGCTTGATTGAAGGCAAACCGTACTGTGACAGATCGTGTCCAAACAGTCGAAGCAAACGTCACTTGCATACCTATTTTCCTGTTGGGTCCAGGCGTAATAGAAGAACAGCTGCTACGCATGACGGACGCATTCAGCAGGGACCACTTGTAGTAGGAGATGGTGATGGTTATGGGCCAATAATTTATACTGATGGAACACTACAAACCACTCTCATGAAAGGTACAACCATTAGGGATGAACCAAGTGTCAATTTCCTTCCAAGCGCCGAGTATATAGTACCGAATATTTAAAAAAGCGTAATTTCATTCTTTTGAATTTTAGTTTGGCAGTTTGCACAATTCGTTGATTGTGCCTCAGTTTACACTTAAATGTGATTGTCATTTTGTAAATTTATAAAATTCATTTTTTCAAAACAGAAAATAATCGGAATTCCAAGTTTTTGTCACAAGCCAACTTTTATTAGTACTCTACCCATTGTTTGTTCAAGTACTATGACACGCGGCCGAGTCGAGTATCCGAGCTGAGTGTTGGTTCATCCCCAACAACCATTGGTACATGAGGTCATATAAAGATAAGATAAAGATAAGATAAAAGACTAAGGGGACTACATATGTGAGGATGTGTCAAACGTGTGCAGACTAGGAGTAGCGTCTATTATGTGTGGTACTGAGGTTAACGTTAATTGATATTTTCAGCTAAAGCAAAAACATAACAGCAATTAAAAAGTTGTCAAAGAGAGGGGTGTTCATAAAGAACATCTGCAAAATGATAACTAGAATCATACAAATCCTGTGTCCGCATTTAGCATTACTAAACCAATTCACTTGCTGAATGTTTGCAATTACAACACTTGCTGAATGATCACAATTACTGTTAAATTACAATTGTCTATTATAAATATTCATCACATTTTGGCAACTCAGTGTGAAATTATGCAGTGTACAACTCTACAACTTAAAATCTTGAACGAAAGGGTTAAGGACTTTCCATTGTGTTTGTGAAATTGTTTTAGACGACCTAACAAGTCTAGACCATAAAGAATCTTCACAAAGTTCCAGTCTTCATGGTTCAGAATCGTTAACACTTGCAATCACCCACAGTGCATTAATCACACTTTCAGGCTTTCGAAGATACAATCGAAGACTGTAAATGAAAGTGTTGTTGGAAAAGACTTCAGTGTAAAGCAAAATGCTAGATAAGGACATTAACTATCCGATACAGTATTTTGATAACGTGTATCATTTTAGAATACACTTTTTCCATCTGTATAGATGTTGCTAATCTAGGATTCTTATTTTTCTATAAATATTTACCTCTTTGTTTTAGATAGACTTATTAATTTTTGGAACTGAATTTAAGGTAGCATTTATTTAAGAAATAGTAAAGTTGCATAGTACATGTAAGTAATATTTTCTGAAGAGTTAAATTTTGTACTTCACATGCCTAATTAACGAAGAATTTGCAATAAATGCAGCCTAATATAAAATATGCTTTCTTTTAATGGTGCTGTAAACATTAGTAAGCAACTTAACTTTGGCATAGAAAGGTTGGTGGTTAGTCACTCCCTTGACAGAGGGTCTTCACTGACACTGTATAACCAGTGTGCTTGTTTTATAGCTGAATTGTCTAGTGGTACTAATGGAACATTACTCAATAGAAGAAATTGTCACTTGTGGTACATAATTAGAATTCCTTCATCATAAACCAGCAGCAGCTCATTATTACTGCAAAATCAGACAAAGATTGTTGGTCTGGCACATATAGCAAAATATATTCAAAAAAATTGAAGTATTGCACCACTACTGTAATACCATATTTACTTATTACACAGGTATTGTTCGTGTAAACAGTAAAGAACCAGATACAAAATGCTCTATAAGACAGCTTTAAATAAAGCACATCACAAATTCACGAGTGTGTTAAAGATGAGACTTAAATTGTTAAGTGTTTTGGTGCTCTATAAGTTGTCTTATTATACAACTTAACCCATCTTCATCGAATTTTTGACAACCTTGACTTCATAACAGAAATTTTGGGAGTAGTTGCATGTAACTTGATGACTCGTATATACATGAGTCACCTTGACCACTGTAAACAAGAGCTGACTGTTGACCATTTTATCAAGGTTTGACTTAAAAAGATGACTAATCCTGGTTTACTAAAGACTAACATAAACATCATAAACCCCAGTCACCACGTAACTATTTCTCAATTAAAATGCTCAAATCAAACATTTCCATCTGTACGCATTTCAGATCAATTGCACAGCGGACAGCAAAGCCTTAGGGAAGCTAATTAGTAGCGAATTACAATAGTTGATATGTGTACAAACAAAGGAATGGACCTTAGTGGTAATGTAAATAGTGTGGAAGACACTGATTTCCTAATGGCTCTAAGATGCCTCAGTTGGTAGTAACAGGAACGGGTGAGCAGGGATAGGTGTTCCCTAAACGTCAATGCACTATCAAGAGTGACGCCCAGATCAAGGGCACGGGAGGAAAAATTAAAGTTTAGGAATCGTGATGCCATCAATTGATGAACAAGCTGTATCAGCTGCTGCTTGGTTCCAATACAAATAAGTTGAGTCCTTGAGGATTTAGGTTAAGTCGGTTTGCCATCATCCTAAGATGGAGATTTTGTGATCGCAAACTAATCATTTGTACAAGGGCTCGGACATCATCAGTATAGAGATGTCCTATGTCCTGGTGTTTTGCCAGGACAGAGGAACCAAAATCAATTATTTTGAATAGCATTTAAAACTGAGTGAGTGTATGACAGCCCAGACTGCTAAGACTGTGAAATGAAAATGCCTATAAAATTATGATAGTGGTAGCAGAAATTACAATTTATAATAGAAATAACTTTACAGCAGTGTAACACAGAAAGAAAATGTACTAATGTAAACACTGGAAATCACATGAGAAAGAAGCATGTTGAGCAGTAGCACAATGTCCGAATAAGGTGCAATAATTTAGCAGTATTTGAAATTTTGTAAATAATTCATATGTGATTATGTACAAAACCATGAAAAAGAGAATCTGTTTTCTGGAGGAGATAAGCGGGTTCTGCAAATTCTACGACTTTCCCAGAGCTAAGGACCAGAATGCGATCACTGTTCATGACTGTGTTGAGGCGGTGAGCAATTGTCAGGACTGTTTTGTCACAAAATTCTTCTTGTATCGTCTGCTGAATGAGATGGTCTGTGTTGAGGTCAATGTTGGCTGTTGCTTCATCGATGCAAAGCACCTGGTATGATTCAACAACAGAAAGTCAAACAATTCCTCGCACTCTAATCAGACTTTAATGACATCATATTAATCAACACAAAACATTACCTATCAGTAATGTAATGAATAACAACAATTAACTTGGAAAACACAAACGTAATGGAAGAAGTGTCAATTCAATTTTCATATCTTGAACAAAAAGGCCTGTGCGACAGTAAGTAAGCTTCCCGATAAACAATGATTTGTGCTCAGAAAAGTGTATTTCTGTTGTTGATTTAAATGTCAAGGTGTTGTAGAACATATACCAATTAGGTTGCAACATTAGATGAACATGAACTACTTTCAGTTGATCAGTGATCAAAACTAGTGAGTTGACATTGGATGACTAAACTTTCTCTGAGTTTACTAGCAGATGTGTGCAGTGTCACGCATGTCAGCTTAGCAAGGCTATCAAACAAACAATGCAATTTTACAGCTTTAAGTGAGTATAGCATATTCTTATATCAGCTAAACCAGAATTCAACTACATTTAAGATTTGATCTGTGCTGGTATAACTACCCGTAGATAACCATGATGTACTAGCACTTTAATGACAAGCGTGTACTAAAAGCACTAGGAAATTAAAGTGCTCAGCTTATCGTTATAGCATTCAGCTGCATTAAGCTTAGTTAGCACAGAGTTAGATCTAATTGGTATTTTTTGAAGTGGTGCTTCTATATATAACTTCTAACTACAATAACCATGATTCTTTTTCTACTGGTAACCAAATTCCAAGTACAGAGTATCTTCTATATTACCTGAGCCTTAGTTAAGAGTGCCCTTGCAAGGCACATCAGTTGTCGTTGTCCTACAGAAAACTGCCTGCCTCTTTCAGCAACCTCAGCATCCAACCCACCAAGAGACTGAACAACCTCGAGCAGATGACAGCGTTTCAACATGTTCAGCAGATGAGCGTCAGAGCAGCGGGTTTTCGGATCAAGATTCTCTCGAATGCTACCACTGAACAAGAACGGATCTTGAGGAATAATTGCCAGACGAGATCTATCACAAAGAATAAGCAAACAGCATATAAGATTTTTATGAAGAATTAGCTATAACTAATTATCTAAAAATTGTAAAAACAAATTGTTGAGTACCCACAAAGAGAGCTGAAGCTCATCATCTTTGCTACAAAGTGGCATGAAATAATCTATTGTGAACATCTTAGCTGCCTGTTACCACATCACTCTTATACCAAGTGGACATAATTAATAAAATATCTTTACATAAATGCTGCAGCAAGTAACACTTTACTCCACCTGCCTTCTTAAATCAGTTTGTTAATGAGAAAGCATTAAAAACATCTCAAAGTTACTCGTGTTGAATTACGATCAAATGACAGCGGCAATGCACTGGTCTTCTATCACAGCACACAAGTTTCAAATCCTCAAAAAATTGCTCAATAACTGCTCATTTATCTGCAAGGAAAGGATTTCCAAGAGATTGATTGCAACTCTAAATATGACATTTCAGCATTATCATTTGGCAACTCATGGAGACAACCTACTGATAAAAAAATAAGTAGGGTATATTAGCCTGTCACTGATGACATATTTGGTGGACTGTTTGTTGTGCAGGGAGCACTCAACAAGTTCCTAGAGTTCATTCATCTGTTTGCTCACACGAGCTAGTGAGTCAAACGATGGACGGGAATTCATTTTTCATCAAGTGCTTCACACATCGAGTCACCTTGGAAGCTTCACAACTGCATCCCAGTCCATTACATCATTGACCCATTTATGCAGTCTTCCTTTTGGCCAGGTACCATTTCTATAATAACTTCACCAGTCAGACCACTCATTCCTTACAGTGCCAGAACATAAATGATCGATTATGTTAACTTCTGTCATAATGCTTCTTACCTTAACTCATGCAAAGGTATCGAATGAATGTTAATTTCATCAATAACAATCTGGCCAGAATGAATTTCAGCCAGTCGAAACATGGCTAGGAACAGGCTGGACTTTCCAGAACCAGTACGACCAACAATCCCAACTTTCTCTCTCGGCCGCAAGTCAAAACTAACGCCATCCAGCGCATTTGGAAGACCAGGTCGGTAATGAAGACAAACGTCATGGAAACTAATTGCTGCTTCATGTGGCCAAGATGATGGTGCCTGAAAAAGGCATTACAACATCATTTGATCTATTTGCTTTCTTTACAAAGTGAATCCTAGAAAACCGTCTCCTTCTATCGGCTGCTGTATAAAATGCTAGTAATTTACAAAACGGTCTTGTTAAGCTTAACGCAGAACATAAACACTTACTGTAAGCTTGCTAAATATTGGTAGAACAGAAACTATACATACAATATATTAAAATTTTTTAAACTGCTTGGAAATATGCAAATCAGCTGTTATAGTGTCAAACAGAATTAGTCCAATAAGATTTTTTCAATCTTCACTACTCAAAATCTCTGCTTCCCTTTTTAGACAGTTAGTCTGAAGAAGAATAGCGACAGCTGATTGTTTAATACTAGAGTACTTTATAATCCACAAATATTGTCATGTGTTACTCACAAGATACCACACTGTGTTCATTATAACCAATAAACAAGGTAGATGATTTCAGATATCCAACAATTACGACGCACTGAACTTTCTGGCCAGACTTTACAACTGCTGTAAAGTGTCTAAACAAGGTTCATTGGCAACTAAGTATTGTTTATTAAAATATTCAGCTGGACATTGAAAATACTAACACCAGTAGTGTGGCATGCAAAATAATCTAAGATCCAATCATCTAGAAATCGATATAGCTGATTAATAGAAAATGTTTTATAAAGAAACTCACATGATGCAGTGCAGTATAATCCTCTTGTGGAATGTCGTTAATATACTGATTCGTACGTTCAACGCTGACCATCTGCTTCTCTGTTTCCGTGAAAAACATGACTAGACCACTAAGTAGATTAGTAACAGACAGAACATAGGACACGGCCAGACCAACAATACCTAAAGAAATGAACACAGCAGAAACACAACAGTTACACACTGAGTGCTGTACTTTATCTTTAGACTACCTTTAGACAAGACCAACTTCCAATTACAACTTCCTTGGCTCACAGCTGCTGTACAGAGCTACAGAGATGAGCAGCTTTAATTCATTTCACACTACTTTAAGTTTTGACAATAGATACTGGAAGCAGGAAGCAAATCTAAAGTAGTCACTTCTCTTGTAGGCTGGAATCTAAGAAATTAAGTCATCAACCCTCACACACATGCTTTTGTGGTGGTCACAGTTCAGAGTAGCCAAAAGAGAGTAACAAAAGTAATCACCATCCACTAGAGATCTATTTATTCAAGAGGTTTGTAGAGCTAATCTGCTTATCCAGAAATATACCATCAGACTGTGAGCTGTTCATATAATAATAATAATAATAATAATCAGACTAACTCCATGGTGCCTGAATTTAGAAAAGCATACCAGCAATTGAGTACATGAATTATTAGGAAATAGAGAAATAACACAGATGAAAGAAGTGCATCTGACTAACCAGGACTAATGGCCGTAAAATCTCGCTCCACAACAGCAACTATCGCAACACCAGTAACCATGACAACACCAATCATCTGCAGCCAAATATTCAGCCATTGAGAGATGGCTTTGCTGGCAAAGACTGCTCTTTGGTTTGAATCCAGGCGTTTCTTATTCTCATCACAAAACCTTCATTGAATCACACAACCAAGTTAGTATAAAAACAAACAACTGCAGTTTGATAATGTCTCTTAGGTGCCATTTGCAGCAAAGCATCAGAAAACATAATGAACCACAAGCTGAGAGGTAAGGAAAGTTTTCGACTGAGATCATAAAGTAGAAAGTAGGGTTCAAAAAAGAGCTAAGAACATGATGAATTCCAAATGGTGAGACCAGCCACTGTAAATAGATACAAGTCAAAGAAATAATCTGTATCAGAATAATCGTATTATTGGACACATGAAGCCACTGCATAAAATGAAGAGCAAGTGTGAAACAACTTCTGTAAGCTAGTCCAAGCAGTGCAGCCTTGAAGCAGTCAGTGTGCAGTCAAGGACCCCAAAAAGTGCAAATCATAAATCGATCAGAATAAGAATATGCATCCGAGTTATTCAATGTATCTCTACAGAATCTACAGCAATTCAAAGCCCTGTGAGGTGAAATAAGCTTACTCAAAGATTTTGAGAATTTAGAGAGAGTGCCAAGTCGAACTAGACTCTCAGATGAACTATTAGAAGAGCACAGTGCTAAAGAACTGGACAGAGTTGCAAAGCCCTATAGAATAGTCAAACTAAATAGTAACAATGGGTGAAGTATGAGAAATAACTGGATAAAACTTCAGTTTTTCACACCACCAGACATTACAGAATCTACAATTTAAAAGGAAAATTAATGGAATTTTCTGGTTGAGAACTGTCTTCACTCCTATTCTCTCCTAAAACTATGTACCTCAATTCTGAAGACGAAATCAAGTGAAATTAAGTTGACTGCACCTGTTTGTCTGTCTAAGTGCTCTGATGGTGGTTAGGCCAGCCACTGTTTCTGAGAAGTGAGCATAGATGGGCGACAGAGTGATGCTTGCAATTCGTTTCAGTTCTCGTGAAGTACTTCGATAGTATTTCTAGGCAGACCAAACAAAGTGACTTTATCATCAAACCTGAGACTGATCTAACTACACCACTTTATATACAGCCAAACAACTGATGAGCAAAAAATATTATCAATAACAACTAATTGCTTCATAATAACAGCAAAATGTACAATATAACCTAAAGTTACAAAGGAAAGGTGGTTCCTGTTTTCAAAATTATCTACCGACCAATTTTGATTTCATCATATTCTCAATCCTCTTCTCATTTAATATAAATAACTTACCTTCAATACACAGCTTAACACTTAAACGACCAATGCGTTCTAAAATGGATGGTAAATCAATCTGGCCGGTTGTTAAAGGGTCAAAGACGTTATAATCATAAACTCCAAATTTCTATTGTGCTACACTAAAGTTAAGCACAAGGCACCAGCTTACTCATGAGCACTATATCATATCAGAAGAGTTGTCCATATATCGATGTCCAGTGGAGATCTCTAGTCCCCAGAGATTAAAATAGATTTTATCAAATTCCCTTCTTCTGAAATGGCACCATATAAATTCTGAAAAAAATTAGCTATCATGATTACATTAAATTAAAATCACTGCAAATACATAAAGTGGATATTCTAACAAATCTAACAGTGTGCACCCCGCTGCATCAACCACATGATGTACTGTTTTATAAACAATTGAACTAAAGAACAATAAGACATACATATACCTGTATGAAAAAATATACAATGGCCAGAATTGCAATCAGAATCGAGATGAATGGCAATCCATAACAGCAGATGACAACTGTGCCAATGACGCCGAACGTCTGTGCAAGAAAGATGTTGAGAACAAATGGAAGAGAATCATCAACACAATAGACGTCTGAGGAAAATCGGTTAATGATTCGTCCGATTGGAGTTCCATCAAAGAAACTGATTGGAGCCTAGAATAGGAAACAGACAGCATATCAAGACAGTGACTTCTTTCCATGTTAGTGCTGTTCAAACAGAATGTCATAAGATTTTAGAAATCACCTAAAACAGACATCATGTTTCAAAGTTCAATTTATTCCTTGCTGATATTCATCCTGGATAACTAACATTTTAAGAAAATTGTAACCTATTGCCAGTTGCACTCATATCAACACTAAGTGCTCTTACTATAACTAACCCTCACAATCAACATCACACATTTCACGGATCCTCTATCATACTCACCCTCCCCCATACTTTTAGCCTGCCACGTTTCATGCAAACATAATTGGATAAAATTTATTTGTAGTAGCAGCTTTCACCTCAGCTGGAATTCTTCAATAACAACAAATCAAACATTAAATTTCATAGAGTTGTGTAAGTTTCATTGTAAAGCAAAACAAGGTATCAAAAATCTGTTCTACTGGCAAGGCAAACTCTGGGGTTTAACCTTAGGTTCAGGAGACTTTACCTTAAGCACAAGTCTACACAAGACAGAAAACTATTAACACAAATCCCATAATATTATAGTACAAAAGTGAATCTACAGTCTTTTCAAAAAGCAACTCAAGCATTCTGGCAGCAGCATGAGGCTATTAACTTCATAGTTAATAGCCTGTCCATCACAGTTTATTAACCTGAAACTCAGACATTACAACTCATCCATTGCATCACTCCAAGCATGTGATCGTGGTTTCTAGTTACCTTCATAATGCTTCCAAGAAGCTGTTGATGAATTGTCCTGGCTGCTGCAATTCCACTGTAGGCAAAGAGGAATGCTCTGGCCAGAGTAAAGACTGAATTTGCACCTGCCAACGAGCCATAGACCGTCATGTAGAATGACAGATTGTCGCCCGCCTCTGTCACATTTCGCCAAGGGACGGATTGAGTCAGCAGGACAGATGTCCTTAAAGCAACAACAGAGAATATCTGAGATGCTCTAATGCAACAGCAAACGGTATTACATTAGCATTACGAACAACACCAAGAGCCAGCCAGAATCAGAAGCCAGCCAGAACATTATGGCAAACAAGAGCACATCATTGCTATATAGCGATATGCATAATCACCCCTAAATAGTTTTCTTGAAGGGGCACTATATAAATTCCCAAATGAATGAGTGAAATATTAGCAACAACAGCACAAAATACTAGCAAAATGAGTCAGAAGGGAATTTCAGATTTAAAGAAATTAAAAAAATAGACAAGTCTACTTCACAAACACCAAACTTACTGATATCGAAACTCTGTGAGGCTGGCAAGTAACAGGTTGAAGTCATTGTTTGTTGTATTTGAAGGGGAAGGATGTGAATGTGAGACCCAGTAGGACAGCCACCAGTCAGCAACATTGCGTGATGCTACAAATCATCATCATACATTTCTGACTCATGGTCATACATAATTTTCAGACTAATGACATATAATCAAGTCTCAGTTAGTCTCATTCAAACTATCACCAGATGCAAAATGCCTTGTTCGCTTAAACGAGCTTGCATTTCATATTGTGTATGACTGCACTGTTAAGTGTTGAGGCCAAAGAAGGACATTTTTAACACACATGATAACTAAAAAATGATAAATATGCACTTTATAATCATTAAACTGCAATATTTGATTAGAATTTACAAATCATTATAGTGATTTGTACTGGTTCGTCATTCCATTCACCATGTATATTCATGTACAACATAGGCACAGAACTTTAATGACAATGGATGGCAAAAATCAATGATGAGTTGAAGATTTGCTTAAGTTGTTACACAGTGATGGTCTTTTGAATGGAGGCTCCAAACTGCCCAGTGCACACTACAATGCAAAACTTCAAGCAGGAAAAGCACCTGGTTGTCTATGCTTAAGCTTCTCACTGTGACATAAATCATACCTTGCATAAGGAACATTGATACGAGAACGAAGAAGGCAAGGCAATATCCCACAGCCTTCCAGTAGGCCCTGTAAACATGTAGCTTGACATCTCCACTGTCTTTCTCTTCGACCTGAACTAAGCCATCATCTGTAACTTCCACTGACGGATGATTTGAATTGGTATTAACAGATTCCATTTCCTCCCTCGTTGAGCCATTTCCTGAATTGACTGTCATACTTGACTCCAGTTCAGACGACAGAATCGAGGGATCACCTAAAAGAAACGAGAGGAAACAATCATTTCGATCATGCACTCTTCATCTTCTACTTCTACAGCTTTAAAAGAATAATTAAAGCGCTACATATTAAGCAGTGTTTGGTAAAACTACATAACTCTTTTATTCATGTGAATGTACTCAAATTTATTTAAGACTTTCCTATCACCCACAAACCAGATATGGCACATAGCAAGCAGAGTGGTAAAATTTCCAGTAACCTGGTTTCATTCCACTGGCTCACTTTCACAATGACCTAGTTCAGGTACCATGTGATTAAATTACCACATGGTGTTAGCTTATTTTTCACCATGACCTGAGGTAGTTGCATCACAGATAACATACTCTGTCAACTCTGTTGGGCTCCAAATGTGTGCAAAAGCTCACGAGAGTTGGCTTTTCCAGGAATCTGAGCATCACCTACCTACAGAAGAACTAATTGTTCTTAATTAACTTTAAACCCACCGAGTAAGACAGTGCAACACTTTGAGACGCATTTAAAGGGTGTCATATAAGTGGTTAGATAGATATACACTCCCAAAATAAACTACACTACATAAACAATGAACATGTTATTACAGAACAGTACTCAAGCTTTGGATTCAAAAGCACCAATATAAAAACCTATTTCACTGATGAAAAGCAGATATTCTCACCCCATTTTATGATTTGGCCACGGTCCATCACAAGAATGAGGTCCGCCTCATGCAGGAACCGCGTATGATGAGTGGCTAGGATGCGAGTTGTATTTTGAAGAAGACCCATAATGCAATGGTCAAACAAATGCTTAGCAACATGGGCATCCACAGCAGCCAGTGGGTCATCCAAAAGATACATATCTTTCTCCTAAAAAGAAAAACTTTTATGTTTTGGCATTGAGACCAATCCTTAACAATCTGAATAAGCTCTGCACTGCCTTTGTTCCACTCACCTTGTGCTTTCAGTTTATTGAGACGTGGACAATCCAATATCAGTTTGTTGAACTCTAGCGACCGTCATGATAAACCATTTCCATTGCTTTCTCTCCGAGGTCGCATCCCTTAATTCCTCCAGATTCATTCCAGTTCTTTCTTGTATCTCGTCCATCCATTTCTTCCTTGGGCGCCTTCGTTTTATCTTTCCTTCCCCGCATGCCAACATCATTTCCCTTTCCATTCCATGTGATTGCATAACATGTCCAAAAAAAACCCAGCTTCCTTCTCAATGCTGTTTGTTGTAATGTCTCATCATTCTCAACTCCAATCTTCCTGCGCACCTCTTCATTTGTCTTCTTCTCCATCCATGATATTCTCTGCACCTTCCTCCATATCCACATTTTGCATGCATTGATCTTCTTCTCCATGTTCTTTGTCATTGCCCAAATCTCACATCCATATAGTACTGTAAGGAAGATAATTGCCCTCACTAGCCTTCTTTGCGTCTATGCTCACGTGTTTGTCCTTCCTTATCTTTTTTATTCCACTATCAGCTGAAAATCAGTCTTGTCAATTAGAGTTTAAGCTCTGACAGGTGAAGATTACTTCCTCTGAGACATATCCAACAACAATACGATAATTAATGAAACTGGAATTAAAAGAATTTCAATTTCTGTTGCTGCATTTGTGACTATTCTCAAGCGAAACAGACCGGCATACTATAAAGACTTCATTTCAACTTGTGATTGTGGAAACAAAACGAGGTCATCATACAATCCCTGTCCCAGGCATAACATCTTGAAACTAGCTGTAACACAGAAGCAACAACATAAAGTATAGAAGGAGAAACAATCACCTGATAAACAGATCGGGCAAGAGCAATTCTTGCCTTCTGTCCACCACTCAATGTCACTCCACTCTCTCCAACCTCTGTCTGATCACCAGCTGGAAGTATCTACAAACAATTACCACAGTTACATTGCAATAATAATACAAGCATAATAACCTATAATGTCTTTGTTTAATTTCCAATTGACAAACTGCAGTATGATTACAAGTATTAATCGATGATGACAAAATATTACAGGAATCAATTTATTGCCTGCAGGCATGCAAGGCGTCCATTAAGTAATACAGCTAATTTAACAATTATCAATAGTCAACTTTTAAATAAATTCGACGTGCATCACCTCAAAGTATCCACTTCCAAAAGATTTAATAAAATAAATTACTTATTTACTTCAAACAGTTATTTCATACAAAACATGTCAATCAGAAATGGAGTTGTGGATGAATGCTTGCTATGTATCAAACTGGAGTTAAGCAAAGTTTGGTGTGATATCATAAACATATTGCCAAACATGAACTATCGGTATAATACGATTATTATTAATCAGAAATATTACATTGCACTAATTTACGAATTCACTTCAAAGCTGCAGGTAGGTAGAAAAGGCACATTTTCTATTTGTCTTGTGAAATTACAACTGTAAGTGTAATTATTAAGTTATATCATGTCAGTGTCTAGTGCAAAAGGCATCAATCAATGGCACACAAAAACCAAGCTCACATCAGGTCAATAATATGATTATTGATATAAGAGAACGATTCTTCAAAGTTGATGTAATGAATTCATCGATGTGTAAAAGGCATACAAAACAGTAATCTGTGATAAATAGCTGGCCAGAAGAAGCTGACCCAAATTATGTCATGGTGGATGCCAGCATATTGCAAAAGCAGCAAGGACGTACATGCTGTGTAATGAATGAAATCCTTTTTAAACAAGGTGAACATTGAGCAGCATTGTACAGGATAACCATTTAAAAACATTAAGTATCAATTAGTTCCACATATTGGTGGCTCAAGACAACACATTTCTGCATGCATTTATCATAGAATGGTAAATGCTGAGCATTGAAAGGTATTCATAAAGTTTCAGCCAACCTTGAGATCTTGGACGAGTGCACAAGCCTTGATCACTCGGTCATACTTGTCCTGCTCATATTTCCTACCAAAGAGGATGTTTTCACGGACCGTCAGCTGTTGAATCCAGGATTCCTGCAGAGTGAGTCCAAGGCCATCAGTTAGGCAATCGAGAAAGACCTGGCCACTTTCTTTGTGCATTTCAGCAATGAGGGCAGATAGAAGAGAACTCTTGCCAGAACCTACTCTGCCAATGACACCAACTAGGCTACCCTACAAATCAACCAAAGATGCCATCATGCAGATATCAAATCAAATCATTTGGTAATCAACACGGTCCTGGGTCGGGAGCACATCTGAATAGCTATCTTTAAGAGGCGCTATATAAATTGCATTGATTGATTGCTATATGCATGACATGTGCTGATAAAGTGAAAAAGTATCTGAATGCTTGTATAGTGTTGTGCTGCTTCAGCCAACCTTTAAGTTGGCAATTCCTTTTACCCTGATATCTAACTTGCATGGCCATAAGCAATAGAAATGAATAAATAATTCAAATTGTAAAGGTAAGCTTTAAGCTTACAACGAAATACAAAAGCAAATGAGCAGAGAGTTCTAAAATATAGGACTAGCAGCAGAAAAGGATCAATAATTTTTGAAACAGATGCAATATAAAAAGGAGAGTCCTCTGATCCCAGTAACGAACAAACTCAAATCTCATTATTGATAGTTTATAATTCACAGGTTTCCTGCTTGGTTCTATAGCCTCTTGAATCTAGACTGGTTCTACACAAATGATAATAAAAAACGGTTAATTTAAAAGCAACCATTTGATCCAAACCTTACCTGGTTCTAATCCTATCTTTTAGATCGTTCCCAGATCCTTGGCGATTTCAGAACAGCATGGGCTGGAGTCGAGTTTGGGGTACCACAGGGCTCAGTTCTCAGCCCTTTATTGCGCCTACTTTATAAAGTGGACATTCTTTCTTTGTTAACAATCCTATCCATCCGACTAACTAACCATTCCCTCCTACCATTTCCAAACAGATCCCACTTATCCTGTGCCTCACTCTTTTCCTGTCCCCAACCTTGGAATCATCTAAGAGCCTTACCCTTTATGACTACATCACCCAACCATCTCGCATCTGCCTTATGCACATCCCTGACCTTTGTCGATAGGCCGACTGAATTTATCAATTGCCAATTTCACATGATGCACAGAGACTGTCACAAACAATCTGCTCTATTGTGTTCTCTCTCCTCGATTATGCTAACTCATCATCGCAGGAACATCAGATCTTAAATACAAGAAAGCTTAAGTACATTCAAAATTCCTTGACTCAAATGATGAATCTCCATGTACAAACTCATTAACAATTAACGACCAGTGTTATTGATTATGATTGCATTCACAATCTCTCTTGATGTGCTCTTGTCCTCAAACCTTTAACAACCAGCGTTATTGACTATGCCTTACACTTTAGTACACGCTGGTCGTTAAAGGATTAACCTTGCTTGCTCAGTTGTATTGGTTTCCTGTAGAATTCAGAATAAGATTCATAGACTGGTATGTCTGGCCTATAAAATCCTCATCACAAGCACTCCTTCCTACATTAACAATGAGCTACATTGCATTTACAGTCCCTCTTAGTGCGCTCTTGTCCTCAAACCTTTAACAACCAGCGTAATTGATTATGCTTTACGTTTTACTGCGCGCTGGTTGTTAAAGACTTAAAAGTGTCAAACCACTTACATCTTACATTCTTCCCACAACCTGTTATCTTTAGGAATGGCTCTTTTCACTGTGGCCAGAACTGTCATTGGTTCTGTGCACTCAATGCTGCTGACCAAAAAATGGCTCAGACCCATTATCTTCAATCAATAATCAATGCCTCAAAACCCAGTATATCACATTCAAAGCATTATCAAATAAGAAGATACTTTGCTGCAAAACGTTTTACAGCAATTATGGGAAAAGATCAGGAGAACGGCTTCTTAATACTATCTGTGCATTATCTGAAAAAGACTGTAGGAGATAAAGGCATACCTTTTTTATAGTGAGATTAATATTTTTCAGCCTGAGAGTCCCAGGTTCATTGGAATGATTTAGAATCTCTTTAACAACAGGATGAGGAGTTTCATCAGCTGCCACGGAAGAGGAAAGAAGATTCTCTGTTTCAGACTGTCCAGATGCCACACATCCAGCATCAGGTATAGAAATGACATTCTCAGCATCAGAAGACAAAGGCAGAAGATTTCTCTTATCATCTAAGATGTTGGTCTCATCTTGAAGCATAACATTAGACTGACTGTCAGGTTTCAATTCATCATCTTCAGATGCAGAACTTGTTTTCCATGTGAAGTAACAGTTTCTTAAGCATATGGCTGTCTGAGAATCAATTTCCTCTAAAAACAGTAAATTATCTCATCTTAAAATAAGCCTTAAAATTAATTTAGCAAAACCAAGATTGACCAGCTCTTTCAAAATTTGTTTCTATGTTAATTAACAACCTGTCTACTGAGTAACTTTGGCAGATTAGCTTTTGCTCAGTAACTTCTAACACAGAGTTATTTGTTGTTGAAAATTTGTATGTCAGAATCATTCTTTTAATATTTGATTGTACTTTCCTTCTGAATCGTCATGACTTACTACTTTACTGAATTAGGATGGCTGAGCTTCCTGATCAATGTTGGTTGTAGGACATAGTAATAGATTGGTCAAAGAGCTCATATTGTAAAGACCGAGAGCAAAAGTTTTAGCCTCCCATGAGCTAATTACTGTGAAGGAAGGGGTTGCCCATTAAGGGTATTTGGAAGAGCACAGGACCATGGTGAATGGTTAGACAGTAGTTGAGGCAGTGCGCTTCATCAAAGCAACTGGCAGGTAATGCATATCTAGGCTAGATGTACCAGGTTGTACCTGGCAGCTCAAGGAGTTGCTGGATATGCATCATCTACCATCAACGAGTAACTGCTAAACAATGGTAACTATATAACAGACAAGATTCACAAGTGATTCTCAAAATCCTTATCCTAAAACTTATATGCCTGATAAAAATATCCAAGTATGACAAAATGTATACTGTTGCATCATAATTGTAAGCTACATACCGTAGATAAGCCAGGGCTTATCTACAGTATCTAATGCCATAAAAATTGAAAATAGCATTATTATATCCCTTTATGCACTAATTCCTTAATGAAATGGTTGGTATTCAGCTGACCTTTGTCCAGGTTGTAGTAATGTGACCAGTCTAACTCTGGTAAGTTGACAAACTTCTGGAGACGTTTGAGGGAAACCCAGGCTTCCATCATTCCATTGATGACCCATGGAAAGGCATTCAGTGGAGTTATCAGAATTCCAAACAACGCTATACTTGTGAAAACCTACATCATATAAAACATCACAACAACACATACCTTAACTAGGAATAGGTGCAACACTGAAAAGCACCCTGGAAGCATCTTGTCAATGACAAAGCTCCATAAATTGTCATATTTACAATTACCAAGTATTATGTCAACAGACAAATAAAATTATAACAAATATCGGTACTGTTTGAAGATCTGTGTATGTTTACAAAAAAATTAATTTTATCAATTCATAAACAGACAGACAGAAGGAAGATAAAAGGACTCTGAGACTCTGAAAGACGGAGTCACCAAGATCGAGACAGACAAAGAGAGAGGGACAGAAAGAGACAAAGCGAGATAGGAATTGTCGCAAAACATGGCTCAAGACTAATGTCTCTAGAAATGAACCTTACCTTAGCAGCTGTTAACCTGTTGCCCAGAAGAATGTAGGTTCCAAATGTAATGATCGATATAAGAACTGGAGTAGTTGCCCAGAAGTAGACGCACATGGCATCCAGATACTTTCGTTTCTTCAGGCTGTCTAGTTCTGCCTTTCTAAGATCATCAACCTTGGCTTTAAAATGTGGCTCCCATGCGCAGAACTTAACAACACGGATGCCAAAGAGAACTTCATTTATCACCTACATGTACACACAGAACATATCATCACAATAACCTCTGTAGTTTCCAACCTTATCATCATCTTCATCATAGTCACTATAGTATTCATCTTTGTTGCTGCAGGGTAAAAATATAAGACTCCAACTACCCCCACACGGACTGCCAGACTATCGTGCACCCATTCTTGCATTCTGCTTGTGCACAAAAAAAACTCAAATGAAGAAGAAACTAGGAAATCAAAATAACGTTACCTTGACTCTTGAGTCCTTTTGAAGCATCATCCTGGTACTGAGCTGGCCTATCTTGATGGCCAACCATCGATTGACCGGAATAAGAAGAATGGCAAATGCAAGACCAGCAAGAAATGCAATGCCGACTTGTTGATGGAGGAGGTACAAAGCCAAACCCACTTGAACCGGAAGACTCCACATCTGATGGAAGCTCGGACAGAAGTCAACAATTCGATCGGTGTCAACACTCATGAAATTGACAACTTCTCCCAGGCTGAAGGCTGACAGAGTAACGGTGCTGACGGCCAGGCCTTTGCGATACACTGTAGTAATAAGGGCTGCACGAAGCTTCAGGCCGATCACGCAAATGCGGTAGTTGAAATGAGTGGACAACATGGAGCCTAGGAATGTAGAGATCAGCAATAAGCCAGCATAGACATAGCCATGCCAGGATGGTTCTGCAGAATTCTCCATAAATGTCACCAAAAGATTCAAGATAATTGGGCCAACAAACGAGAGACCATCAGATAAGAACTTCAGCAGACCAAGAGAGTAATATTCCCAACCAAATGTCTTATTTAAAGCCCTGAGTAGCGAGGTCGACTGTCTCACATGATGATTTAACTGCTCTGTGTTCCTAGAGCTGTACTCCGGAATTGGCCCGGTCTCAACACCAAAATGATCCTCATTCCTACAGCGATGATCCACTGCAGCTGAAACAGGCGTTCTTTTATGTGTGCTCATCTGCTCACCATTCTCTACAGATCTTACATCAAACAAAACCTGACTGAACTGGGCCTCTATCTTATCAGTTTTCAATCGCTTCGGCAAATGTGGAATGTCGTCAATGTCTTTCAGCAATCCATCTGATCCTCTGCTCATCAGTGGATGAACCCACAGAAAGAAAAGCTTTGAAAAGAGACCAGCCTCATCTTCAGGTACAGCAACTGAAGAGCCTTCAGTCCCACCCTGCTCAGAAGAGACCAGAATCTCATTGCCAGCATCCACTTGATACTCAGAACTGAATGATTCCTGCACATTTAGCAAACCTGATGCCACTGGATGACGTTTGCCAGGAATCTTAGTAAGCAAACACAACAGGTGTAGACCTGTCGTAATGTATGTAGAAAATTCTTCACATGTCGTCAGATCATCACTGCCATGAAGACGATGGAGAATTGCTGTCCGCAGTTGAACTAGCGATGTAAGAAGAACGATCACAAACGACACAACAACTTCGACTGGGCCTCTCAATGACAAATGATGCAGACGATGCAATCGCCAGACAAGTCCAGAATTAATCAACCACGATATGGCTTTAATTACAATGGTTATCACATCTATTAGGCTAAGTCGATGGTGTTCATACAGATACAGCAACAGAAGAAGAAGAATTGGTGAAATGATAAGCATTATCACTACTGCAAGTCGAGCATGCAGTGTTCGGGAGTAGACAATTCTGCCTCTAAGCCGTCGATGTTGGTGTCGTTCAAAATGATATGCACTGAAAACAGCAAGGAGAATATGAGGAAGACAGCCAAAAACAAGTTGCTCAAAGCAAGGATCAAAGTCACCATTTCTCCAGACAGCAAAGTTCTGACCGCACAGCAACCTCCAGTCTGATTCATGCATCGCTTGGAGTCAACTGTGTGTGCAATCCGTAAAAGGTTGATTGATTACCTGTTCAGACAAAGAGTTTCAGCTGTGACATGTAAAATGCTTCATTTTGAAAATTGTATGTAAAATTAATAACAACTTCATAAGTTTAAACATACACAGCTAAAACTTGAAATTGAGTTACTGCTGCAAAACAGAACACAAAGCCCTCATGCATGATTGTTGTCTAAGTTTGCTGAGGACAAATACAACTGCCAGACAATGCTCAAGAAACACTAACCCATCCTTTTAGATTCATCCGATGACATGTTTCCCAACCTATGGGACATGCCAGATATATAGAGCCTCGATACTCACATATCAACAGTGGAAGAGAAACAATCTCATCTTCAATGTGGCAAAGGAATTTGCATTCTGGTCAGGATGGTCTCCTAAAGTTCAGGTTGCACCAATCAATCAATCAGCTTTTATTGTTACCACAGCAGTACAGTAAAAAAACATGATACAATGGTAGATGCAAAGTTGGTAACAATAGGTGGACCCAAAGGAACAGTAGTTCTGCATGCAGGGTCTACCTAATACTATTATACATTCTGCGATCAAGCTGACTTGATAAGTCTTATTTATTTATTTTAAAAGCATAAAGTATTTCTTAAATGTCAATACACGCAATAAAAATGTCTTGGATTTCTACTAAAAAAACTTAGTGTTGACATAAGATACATTTTCAGTCTGTTTTTGAACTGATGCAATGTAGGGAGGCAGGTTAGTACATTCGGGAGTGAATTTCAGAATAGAGGTCCAAAGATGCAGATACTTTGCCACCTAATATTTATGCGCGTACGATGCTGATGATACTTAGACGAGGAACGAGTCGAGTGGTCATGTACTTTAGAGTTTGTGTAAAACCATATATCAAATTTATCGGTACTAGTCGCTTAGGCCCATTAAACATAAATAGTCCCGTCCGAAATTTATTAATACTTTCAAAAGGTAATATTTGTGGGCTAAGGAATAGGTTCTTAGTATGTGCTCTTCTCGACTCGTTACATATGACTCTCAGGGCACGCTTCTGGAGACGTGTTAGACCAGCCAAGCGAGAGGTAGATCCCCATATAACGTTGCAGTAGGATAGGTAGGGATATATTAGCTAGTAGTATAAGGATATTAGTGCATAGGGTGGCAAGAGTGAGAGACTATGCCAATGTTTTGCCAACTTTTTGATATTTCAGCTATGTGTATATTCCAAGTTAAGAATTCATCAAAATGTACCCCTATGTCGCATTGTGTGTTATAACGATGTTCGCAGCTGGAAACGACTGACCAAGAGAATCTACACACTAATAGCAATGTCCTCAGTCAACTCCAGTGTATATTAAATCCTGACATAACCCAAAATTCAAATTTTTACAATTTTTACCGGAATCAAAGAATAAATTACTCTAAAATTCGGAATTCTCCAATCGGCATAGCCGATATTTATTTTCTTCCCGGCGCCTTGACCATCTTTTCAAGTTTACCTTTTGCAACAGATTAATAATCCTGAAAGACTCCCCGACTAATGACGTCATTGAAGCACTAATTTAAATCAAAACACGTAATCGTAATCTCCAAATTTCTAAAGCGTCACTCTAAAGCTAAGCGCAGGGCACCAGCTTATTCACGAGCGCTGCGTCAAATCAAAGGGGTGTACAAAGGATAGTCCGTGGGCGGTCAGAGTTCGGTTGCCAGGAAGTCAGCAGGGAGGCAGATTAGCTGTTAAGGAGGGTGTCACTTTGGTCGAGGATTGACAGATGGGATGTCAAGTATTGAGTCTGGGCAAGAGTTCTTGAAAAGGTGGGATTTAAGTTTAGAATGGAAAGCCCGGGGTGTGATGGACAGAGGCGCTAGGGGCAGATGATGCTGCATGACGGGAAATGATGGTGAAGGAACCGGGAAGGCACGAAATTCGGTAGGTCGTTCCAGAGACGAGGTGCGGAGTTTGATATTGCGCGGCGCGGTTGGAGAACTTGAGATGAGATGTGATCGGAGGTCGAGTGAGGGTGAGGCAAGAGGACGATCGGGTAGAGCGGGTTGGCTGGATGGTGAAGAGTTCGCGAAGATATTTGAGCTGTGAATATTGTATGGAGTTGTAAGTTAATGATAAGATTTTTGAAGTGAATGCGCTCTGGGATTTTTAGCCAGTGAAGTGACTTGAGGATTGGCGTGATGTGATGATACTTGGGTGTTTTGGTGACGGCTCTGGCTAATGAGTTTTGAATTAGTTGTAAACGTTTGATTTGTGTGGTTTCAAGGTTGAGGAAGAGGGAGTTGCAGCAGTCGAGCTTGGAGTGGACGATGGAGCTAGCAATGATGGAAGCAGTTTTGAAGTCGAGCATGGGTCGGATGCGGCGGAGGTCGCGAATGTACATGAAACAGGAGCGAGAGAGGTTAGAGATGAGATTGTAGAAAGAGATAGATGAGGATCAAAGATGACGCCAAGATTTCGGACTGGGCATCCGAGGTGAAGGGAAGGGATGAAGAGTTAGTGGGTAAGTGAATTGCAGGGTCGGGTATTTTCTTGATTTGGTCAGGGAGGCCTATGAGGATAAATTCTGTCTTGGAAGGGTTGAGGCAGAGGAGGTTAGATGAAATCCATTCGGAGACTAAGTTTACTACATTCAGTAGTTGTGCAATGGAGGTGGAGAAAGAGGTTGGGGAGAAGGATCTGTAGAGTTGAGTGTCATCTGCATACAGGTGGTGGTGGACAGAGGAGGGTTGTATGAGATGACTTAAGAGTGTGATATAGAGGATGAAGAGGAGTGGTCCTAGGACGGAGCCTTGAGGGACACCACATGTGAGTGGAAGGGGTTGCGAGCAGAGTTTGGAGGCCTTGACAGAGAAGGATCTGGAAAATAAGTAGGATTGGAACCAGAGTAGAGCAGTCCCAGAAACGCCAAACCAAGAGGATAGTCTAGTCAAGAGAATGCTGTGGTCAATGGTATCAAATGCAGCAGAGATGTCGAGGAGGCAGAGGCAGGAAACTTGTTTCCTGCCTCTGACGGCAGATACCAATTTGTTATATAGAGAGACAAGCAGAGTTTCTGTGGAGTGGTGTTTAGTGAAGCCTGATTGGTGGGGTCTAAGCAGTGAGTTTGTTGAGAGGTTAGAGATGTTGAGAGGTTAAGGCGGGTAAGAACAATTCTTTCAGTTAGTTTAGACAGACAGGAGAGGTTGGAGAAGGGACGGTAGTCAGAAAGATTTTCTTCGTCTAGATTTGCTTTTTTCAGTAGGGGAAAGACGATAGTTTGTTTAAAGACCATAGGAAAATTTCCAGTAGAGAGCGAAAGATTGATGATTTTAGTGATGACAGGAACAAGGATTGAGGCACAGTCTTTTAGGAGAGAGGTGGGGATAGGATCGAGTTCACATTGCTTGTTGGGAAGGGAATTTAGGAGTAGTAGTACTTCACGAAAAGCTTTGATTTATTAAGAAGATTTTGTAGATTATCAGTCGATTTTTAATATCTTTCAAGCTTTTAAAGGTGTTATTCATGGTGTACCGCATGATATGATGACCTCCATCTTTTCTTAAATGTCAATACATTTCAATAAAAATGTCTTGGCAGCATTTGTAGCTTGTCTGGTCAGTCTCACCTAGGGGGGGGTCTCCGAAGCCCGGTACGCTGCTTGTCTTTCGGCATCAGCAGCCATTCTTGCCTGTCTTGCCTCTGGCGCCTCTAATGCTTTAGAGGATGCATGTCTGACGGCATCAGCAGCAAGTCTTGCTTGTTGAGCAGCAGGTATTTCGTTGTGTTGACAAAACACCTGCTCCTGGGGACTGACAAGGAAACTTTGCTTTTTTAGTTGGGGTAGTCCTGAGACAGGTTTTTGGCCCTGAAGACCAGGAAGACGGCGGCCGCGGGTTCACCAACCCCTCTACTGGGTGTCCTCCGAGCCCAAAGGCAAAGGTTTCGAGTCAATAGCTCTAAAACTGTGCAAGTGCATAGCCAGACAGACAGACACACAGAATCTTCTCTTTATTTATATAGAAGAAAGATCTACAATTGACCTATGCGGAATTCACAAGAGATATCGTTCCAGAGTCCAGATGAAGTGTGCTTGGACCCGTTTGAGAATTTTATGAGCTAGAATTGCTTGAGGGAAGGGAACAGTGAGCGACAAGGACAATCAAGTATAATGGCAATGGGATGGCATGTAACACATTCTAGGGTAAAGGTGGTGCTATAGCAGGACACACATTGGAACTCAAAGTACTTTAAATATATATATATATGACTGAATTATAAGTCATTGTACTATTTATATATGGGTTGGATAGGGTAGGAGTGGCCATCAGAAGAATAGAAAAAAAATAGCATTCCAACAATGACATGAGGTAATGGCTTGGTAGGTATAGTTAGCATGTGTGACACAAACTGAAAAATCTGAGAAACAATTAAAAAAATCTGCAAGGAAGAAGATTATACATAAGAAATTATGTACTTTATTGAACCGCCTGCAAACACACTTCAGGGACATCATAATATGAACAATTACAGATTATTCAATCACAGATAATCATAATAAGCAATTACACAGCAGACAGCCTCGAACTAGTTAGAGTAAAGAGAAAGCAAGCAATAAGAATTACGATCACCATAGTGTCTAGTTGGTTTGCAGTGAAAAATGTAACAGCGACAGCTCTGATGAAAACCAAGATGATATGCCATGACTCTTGGAGCATGCAATATTTTGTTGTCATACCAAATGAAATTCAATCTAGTATTGATTTTTTCCACAAGGTTGATGACGATGATGATTACACTGAATTATAAGTCATTGTACTATTTTATTTAACTTATCTGAAGTTAGCTGTAGATTTACAAGCTACAATAAATTTAAAGATGCAGCACTCTAATAAAAAGTATTTTCATGCTAGATTGTCTGCCTATGGAATAGCATGATCATGCAGTCAAGGGCATAGAGAAAACTGCTGTGTGTGTGACAATAATGGCACTATAGAAGCTATTACTACAAAGATACCATTGAATCAAAAGTGGTTTCAGTAAAATTAAATCTAATTAAATTTGGTCATCTCTGCTAGCAGATAACATTGTGTTGGAGTGTTGATCATTTCCAAAACATGGAGTAAGTGCATATCACTGAAGCTGGAAAGAGATCTTGTTTAGTCACTGCTGCTGATCTTCCAGCTGAATAGCCATCCGATAGTCCTGTGAGGCTGCTTCTGGTTGCTGGAGTAAGCTAAGTGCATCACCTCTTCTCATCAACATCAGCGGATCATCTGGCTGCAGAGAAAGTGCTGCAACAGAACAAATGTAACTCAACTGCACATGAAGATCAAAATCACAGGTCTCTGTCAATTGGCACAGGTCTTTTTCTATAGTCATAGGTCTTTTTCTATTGTCACAGGTCTTTTTCTATTGTCACAGGTGTCTCTCCATTGTCACAGGTCTCACTATTATCACAGGTCTCTTTCTATTGACACAGGTCTCTTTCTATTGACACAGGTCTCTTTCCATTGTCACAGGTCTCTTTCTATTGTCACATGTTTCTTTCTATTGTCACAGGTCTTTTTCTATTGTCATAGGTCTATTTCTATTGACACAGGTCTCCTTTCTATTGTCACAGGTCTCTTTCTATTGACACAAGTCTCTTTCTATTGTCATAGGTCTATTTCTATTGTCACAGGTCTTTTTCTATTGTCATAGGTCTATTTCTATTGACACAGGTCTCCTTTCTATTGTCACATGTTTCTTTCTATTGTCACAGGTCTTTTTCTATTGTCATAGGTCTATTTCTATTGACACAGGTCTCCTTTCTATTATCACAGGTCTCTTTCTATTGACACAAGTCTCTTTCTATTGTCACAAGTCTCTTTCTATTATCACAGGTCTTTTTCTATTGTCATAGGTCTATTTTTATTGACACAGGTCTCCTTTCTATTGTCACAAGTCTCTTTCTATTGTCACATGTTTCTTTCTGATGTCATAGGTCTTTTTCTATTGTCACAGGTCTTTTTCTATTGTCATAGGTCTCATTCTATAATTACCACTACTGGGTCTTTGGACACTAGATGCACAACCAAAACAAAGTTCTAATCACCTCATATTTCACAGTCAGGTCAATGCAGCTGAGTAGCTAGACTAGAGCAACTCTGAAGCTATCACTCCTAGGGCATGTTGTGTAATCCACACCAAAAGCCAAACTTTAGAGCCCAAAATTTTATTAAATATACAAACTTATCCAAAAATGACTCCATGAGACTCACTACATTTGTCAAGCACTGTGACTCACTGTTTGATTTTAACTTGGGGTGCTTCTGTATCTGTTTCTGCCTGCATTCTTAAGACTTTTCCTTGTTGCACTGAGAGTGCCTCTGATTAGGTCGTACTAGAAGAGGCACTACAGAAATATGTAAATACAATACAATACAATTTTATATGCAGTGTTTGTTTTGGGGATTGGACAAATGCCAGAAGACAACACTCCAACCTTGACTGTAGTCCTTTTCAGCCTTTGCATACATCTGCAGAGACATGTAGAGGTTAGCTCGATTGAAGTAAATATGAGCTGAATATGGACTGAATTTGCATGCCATGTCAAAGTCCTTCAGTGCGCTGGTCACATCCTTAAGCATCACCTGTGTGAGAGATCAGCTCACATTAACAGCATACATCCACAGAACCTTCAACATCATCAAATTCATCATCTCACTTATGTCATTCATCACTAATAGTCACAACACTTCTTAGTGGTTCTTCAAAATTTGCTCTATAAACCTCTACATACATCATGCATACATACACACACACACATCTTGTCTGTTGTCATCAACATCATCACCACAACCACTGTCCACCAGCAACTGTCCACATAAAAATGATCAAAGACCTGATACTGCAGTAATCTAATTCGTGACATCATTACTAACCAATTGCTGAGTATAATTGTTTTCAAGACGATGTCACCGCGAAGAAACCGATGTATTGAACTGATGTGCAATATGAAACACAGTTATAATTATGACATCTTTACTTACATGTGTGATTGCTCTGTTCAAAAAGGCAGACTCATCTTTCCCATCATTCGTTATGGCCAAATTGTAATAGGCAAGAGCCTTCAAACAACAATGGCATCGTCATGATAGAAAATTAGAAACACAGTAAATAAAAAAACTGATAACCTCCAAGAGTGCTCGTCTCTATGTGAAGATGTACTGCTGATCAGACTTCCTTGTATTATTCTGGTCATTACATACTGTAGTCTCTAGGATAGGCAGTCCGACAGCGTGCTTGCACACCAGGTTTCTGACCATTTATCTGAATGATTTACTGATGATATAAATTACTTATATTGTTGTGTGCTTGACTTTGCATTTCATTGCATTGACTTTTGCATTGTTTCATCAGTCGACTCTTATGTGCTAGAGACAACATTGTTAAAGGCAAATACTCGCCTGGCTAAACTGATGCGAGTGGAAATAGATGTTAGCTGCATTGAAGTAAGCCAATGCATAGGTTGGGTCAAGCTTGATAGCACGTTGGTAGTCTCGCATTGAATTCACCTTGTCGTTCATGAACTAGAACAGATTTATATAACAACATGTAGCAGATTCAAGATTCATAGACATCAATCCAGGAATAAAGATATTCAATCATGATGATAGAATATAGCCACTAAAGAAATGCTCTGCTGCATTACATCACTTTTAAAGTGCAATCTTAACTTACGGCTATATTTCAGTTAATGCTGTTGAAAACTATCGAGTTCAGTAACATTTAAAGTTGTCAGCTGAAGATGCTCAAAATATAACATGAAATTCTACATCCTAATTCAGGATAACGTAAACATCTATTACAACCTAAACTGTCATTTTCTATTGCTCAGTTGCTTGTGTTGTAAATAATTGTCAAGAGTATACACTTGTCTTACACAATTAAAGATTCGTGCCCATTTAACAAAATAACAAGTGAAAGTAAAAGCATAGGTGTTTCGGGACCTCTTTTATTGACTTTTGGTAATCTGGTAGATGATGCAATCGATCCATTTCCTTAAGAGATCATTTTTCATGTAAACTTGCCGGATTGGATTTCGTCAAGGTGGACTTGTTCGAGTGGATAAACGTTATTTAAGTTTGTGCATTTAAAAAAAAATTTTTCTCAATTTTTTAGTTCTGTCCGTAAAAATTTCATACATTGCATTGTCATGCAAGCGTGACATGTGTGCGAAATTTCAGCTCTGTAGGTCGACGGAGACATACCGAATAAAGAGTTGAAAGAACTCCAACGAACCGACGATCCAAAGTTCATGACAACTTTACACAACGCAAGTCAAAAAAGAGAGGGTAAAAAGAAGGACAAAAGCAATGAGTGAAAGATGATGGGAAGGTAACTGATGTCTAGCAATGATACCTGGTGTATTACACCACGGTTTGTTAGCAGTTCGGCCGTAGGATGCACACAAATTGAGGCACTGATATCTTGATATGCAGCAAAAGTGTCACTCATCTGGAGATTTATGACAGCACGACCTTCAAGAGCAGGTACAAAGCCTGTGACAAGCAAAAACATCACATATTCAGTGTAGCGCCGAATCTCATGAAGATTTGCGACTAAAGATTTTGTGCAAGTACTAGGCAACAAGCAATTAATCCAAAATATCAGAATCATCAAAAAGAGTTATCTGTGGTAAGCGCTGAAATTAAGAATTTCGTTTAGTTTCATATATTCTGTTACCAGTAATTAGTAAAATGATGCAATAACAAATGTATATGCTGATCAGGTCAATGAAAACACAGATGAGGAGTTGATAACAGTGACACCATCTATTATGATGACATTGATTGCAATGATCATAAGAACGGTGAAGACGATTTCATTTCCAAAATAACTTACTCGAATCTATAGCAATTGCTGCTGTAAACTGGTGCCATGCCTGCATAAATTTTCCTGCGGCCTGGAGGCAGTAAGCCAGATTAACTCTGGCTGGGAGACAGAGAGGGTCGATATGAAGGACACGTTCATAGTCACGCCTAACGAAAAGAAAACCAAGATTTATTAGCAATTAACATCAATTTTTTAAATATTCATAAATACAAAACAACAATAAGTGACACTGTCAGACAATGTTAAGCAAACAACACTCACAACAAAACAAAATCTGCTAACACATTTAGGAAACACCGTTCTTGGGTGTTATCTTCAGTGCAATTCCTTACAATGCCACCAAGTGCATAATTTCACCTCAAATACATCAGCCATGAAAGAGAAAGGTGTTAGTGTAGAGAGAAAGAGAGATAGAGCTAGAAAGAGAAAGAATTCCACCATGGTGAAAAGATATACAGCAAAGAGAACAACAGCAGTGATACACAAAGACACACACACAGAGAATCAAAGAAAGGTAGAGAGACAAGCAGTGTTACTTGTAACCAACTTTGTCCATGACAACAGAATTTATCGAATTAAACCAATATTGATCGATTGATTGATTGATCAATTGAGTGAGTGAGCAGTAATCGTCATCCAGATTAAATGTTCATATTAAGGTATTCAAATGTACCTAAACATCATGGATGTAAAGTTTTATATGAATTGTCTGATTATGAACACAAGAAATAAAGCTAAGGCTGACTTGGCATATGTGTATCCTGTCTCATGCCCAAAGTCCATGAAAGCATTTCCTCGTCCAATCAGTGCGTCCTGGAAGAAACGATCAAGTTCCAGGGCCTTCGTGAAACAACCAACGGACTCCTTCAGAAAGCCAAGCCTACATATGTCATTGCAAACTCCACTGAACTTAGAAGACAACATAGATAAACAATCTCCAACACACCCAATGACAAAGTTATAAGGTGATTTCCAAAGTTTAGGGATGAGGTAATGGAAGTATAGACATATGTTAAGAAAGAAAAAGAGTCAGTTGAGGGACGCGGTTGAATTGAAAATGATGATGATGAGTTCTCTGTCCGAAGTCAGGTCCATTGGCTTTATGCCCCCTGAGGATGAGATGAGCGAGGTGGTTTCCCATTGCTTTCCTCACAGACAATTATGAGTGAGCAACTTGTCCAAGGTCACTACGCAGTGACTTGAGGTGGGTTTGAACCTGCGACCCTTCGGTTGCAAGGCCCAGAACATACTGCTACGCCACCATGTCCCACATAACTGACATTAACAGTAAGCTTTCTGTTCTGAACCTGTGCAAAACGTCACATGACAGCTCTTTACAGACGAGCAACCAAACATAAAGACCAAACATGAAGAGTAGCTGAATGAGCACTTTGCTCACTTGTGATGACATATTCCAAGTGTATGATATATCTTTTTGTCAAAAGGTGAGAGTTCTGCTGCCATCAGCAGATCATAGAGAGCACTGCAGTAATCCTTCATTTCAATGTAGAGCAGAGATCGGTTGATGACGGCCTTTGGATGCAGTGTCTCATCAGTCAGCAGCAGGACCACGCCATAGTCTTGGAGGGCCTTCAAGTATAAACAACAGCAAACAATAAAAGACCTAATCACCTAAGCAATATCTTTTGTTTACAGATGAACATTTTGCTTTGCTGAAATTTAACACATTTGACCTGTGTAGGGAGCTCCTTTGGTGAAAACACTACACTATATTGCTGTGAAAAGTGTCTCTAATGATATTGGCACAGCTTTTTGAGCCTTTACAGTATCAGCACATTTTGTACTCCATCACTGTATGTGTTGCAAACTATAGTTATGCGCATTTCAATAAAAGCTTAAAATTCATCCCACCTCAAAATCATTCAGTGATTGTCAAGATAATAATATCTTTAAATATTAATCATCGCCTGTGGTACAGACTTTCCTATTCAACCAAATGTGCTTAGAATTTTAACCATAATTTTAATACTACTCATAATAATTTTTAATTAATTTTTTCCACAGAGAATATGCTACATCAATATGTCTTAAGAGATTTAAGCTTACAAATTGCCTCATAAGTTATACTTACCTCTACCAGCAACTGTCTTCATCAGGTGTGAAATCTGCTAACAAAATCTAATCGGTCACAGAAGGTACTTTGAAAGAGACTTTAAAGCTAATCAATATACCTTCTGCTGGTTATGGCTGACATGGTGACAGACGGCTCGATTGAAGAAAGCTAGAGCACAAGTTGAGTCAATCGTTATGGCTTTGGTGAGGTCACGAATTGCCAAAACATAAGACTTCATAAAGAACTTCAGCGCTCCTCTGCATAGAACAACCAAATATTTATTAATGAATGTTCACAAAATCTGTCGACTGTCTTATAATCATAGCTGTTCAGTGGTTGCTGGCCAAAGATAGATCCTGACCACTCTAACTATATTGAAATTTATTCTGCAAAGTCTGTATTGACCACACGATCACCCCTTCACTTTTGACCCGTTTCAGTACACAGTTTCCTCACATATTGTTCCGATGGATTGCATCAGAAGGTTCAGTTAAACTTATCCCAGATGTTCACAAGTGTATCAACTTTACTTAGAGCATCAGAAACTGATTAACAAGAAACCATCGAGCACCCACTTGATGATAAGGTTATAAGGAAAAGATGATAAGGTTATAAGGAAAAGATGATAATGTTATAACCAAAAGAAACCTCTACGATACCTGTATAAGAAAGCACGAATGCAGTTGGGCTGCAGTTTAATGGCCTCATTGCAGTTGAGTATAGCTTTACTGTGTTTTCCTTGGAGTCCATAATAGGCTGCACGAGTCAGGAAGGCCTGGAAGAACAAAGGAATAGTTACATTCATCAAGTCCTTACAATCTCCAAATGTAAAATAGTCATCCTTTTTCATCTCATGGTCCACCAAAAGAGCAAGTCATTCAACCAAGCACAAATGTAAATTAGACATCAATAAAATTTATAGCAATACAAAGATAAGGGTCTCCAAATCATTTTCTATGCAAGTATTTAAGTGTACAGACAGTTATGAAATGCCCGTCTAAAGTACTGATATGTGGCTTTAGTTTATTCATACTATTGAGTGACTCATGGAAATGCTGTGTAACAAATATGGAAGCAAAATCTCAGTGAAGTGATTTCTAGGTAACAACACATTCTATCAAACATCTTAACTGAAAGAATGCAAAACCAAAGCATTTAAGCATTGCTGCAAGAAACATCTTGACATCTTTTTCCCATGAAAGCTGTTAAGCATAATCACGTGTATAACTTGCAACAACTCTTGTGAACTGGTTGCGACTGATTGGTGACAAGCTGCATGAAAGAAATAGACCTGGAACTGTGTAGGATCAAGAGCCAGAGAACTGTTGATGTCCAAAATACCCTTTGGATGATTCAGTTTCAGCTTAGCAAACCCTCGCCAATAGAATGCCTACAATCAAAAAGTCAAAAAAGGATCATTTGGGCAGTCAATCCAACCAAAGTAAAATAACACATTAGTTAATTAGCACAACAGTCAATTAGCCCAACAATTAATTAGCTCAACAACAGATGACAATTATATTACATACCCAGCCACAGTACATACCACTGTAAATTCATCAAAGGTCAGACCCCAGATAATCATGTAGAATAAATCAAAAGTGAATTTTATATACCTCTGCATGCTTAGGATTTGTCTTGATAGCGTTGCTGAAGGCATCCAATGCCAAAAGGAAGCTGCACTGCTCCATGTGGCAAATTCCAATCAGGTAATAGGCGTCACTCAACTCAGAAGGAGGCTTCCTTTTGACCTTCTGCAGAACACAAAACACAGTTAACAAATCACCCAAGTTGTTCTGAACCCAAAGCATTATCAGACAGTTATGTAATTTCAAAGCTTTTCATGAAAAAAACTAATAAAACAACAGTCTCACTCACACCAATAAATAAATAATGTGTATGTGGTCTTAATAGCAAGACAGCATTGTTTGCTTGTTTAAACTACGGACAGCTAATATTATCCTTGACATTTTGTTGATCCACATTAGCCCACAGTTCAAAACCAGTTGATACCAATGGAACAATGAGGGTCCTTAATAACCCTAAAGAATGTCCAGGATAAGCAACATAAACTGCACAAACCAGTCGGAGTTTGGTTATTCATCATATTGTTTCAGATACAAATGGCCACCATGTGAAAGACAAATGCATTTAAGAAGAACACATTTCGAAAAATGGATTCATTTGCCAAGTTGTATCAAATCAGCAGAACATTTCAATTGATAAAAACAAGAAACGGAAAATATAGATACCATATTCTGTGGATCTTTGTCTGATTGCTTGTGCAGCTAAAATAGAAAGTAGCAAACGTAAGGTCAGTCGCTGGGAAGAAACTGTTTGCATTAATGTGTGCTAGTATTGCAGAAGTCTCTGCTTGAGAAAAACTCTGTTGATTTTCAGTTCTCCCTCGGTCTTCCCTCCATTCCCTTCTTTGCCCAGTCGACATATGAAACAGAATCGAATGTTTGGATCATTGAACTTCTGGGCTTTTTGGAGTATTGCAGTGTTTCCTAAAGGGAGGGTCGTCAAATTCATGGTCGCCTAAATCCTTTTATTTAATATTCTATTTAGTCGTTTTTTTCTTAAAATTAAAAGATAATTGTGTTCTAAAAGCCGCAATGCCACAGTCACTCCCCAGGCAACTAGGCATCTCCAAATCACAAGAAAATTGTATGGACATATCATTTTACCTATGGGCTAGTATAGGTGATAAAAATTTGAGTGGGTCATGAAGAAAAAGTATAAAAATAACTGGGGCACAAAAACAATTTGAAAAACCCTGGAGTACTGTATTTATTAATTAGAAAGGTGTAAAGCGCAATTATAAACCCAATGGCACACCAAATATAAGCATCATTAAGCATTACAACCCAAATATTACACTAAGTGTTCAAGCAGACCTACTGTCTTCTCATCTCACATGTGTTTGACTGAAGACAATAATATTTGGAAGCTGCCTTGGATCTTCAAAAAACATCAAGCCAGTCATTCATGAATTCAAGAACAAGCTCTCAAAGCAGTACTGCCAAACAGAAATGTATTCTAATCCAATTGATGATGACTAGATGCACATGGCTTACATACATTTAAATAAGCATATAAAGATAAGTTAATTGAAAAATTTGGGTGATTGCAAGAGAATATGTTTACCATGAGCTGTATAGCGCTTTCAAAGCTGATGATGGCATCATCCCAGAGACTGGCTTTCATCTGCGTCTCTCCACGTAACATAAGCAAACGTACAGTTGCCCCATTGCCACTCGTTGCCTCATATAGAACGTCAATTGCCTGAAGTTTATATTATGCAACAATTGCAATAATAAGCATACACTGATTATGATAAGGCTACTGTATACAGCAGGAAATTTAAAAAAAATACACTGCAAAAATGTTCTCAACCAGGCCACGAGTTTGTGAAAATTCATTCATTCATTTGTTTATTCATTCATTCATTCATTCATTTAGAGGACTTGCATAGTGCCCCTCCAGGATAATCTACTCAGCCATTTTGTAAAGGTTCTTTGTCACCACAGTTGGGCTGGGAGTGCCCCAGCTCAACTCTAGTGACAAAGAACAGTTTCCTAGTTAAAAGAACAAGGAGATCTGAAGGAAGGTTAAGCAAATATGGCCATCAGAACCAGATAAAAATGATTTCGAAAAAAATACGATGATCCCAGATATTTCATATCTACACTTCAGCAGAATCTGGAGCTCTATAAATGCATTAAATGAGCAATAACTTTACTTTAGCTCGCCATACTTTATAAGCAGATTCATTCTCTGATTTATCTATAAGATTGAAATATTGCAATATTAACCAAGAGATTTTATTACCCTCATGTTTGGTTACAAGGCACCACTATATAGTGATCAATTTCTGGCTAGTTACAGCAGAACTCTGCCACTGCTTGCAATCCAGCAGTGCCAGTGCCAGTGCCAGTGCCAGTGCCAAGCCCGGATAAAGGAGGAGGGCGATGCTAATGATCTTAGTTATCACACAATGCCGTTAAACTGAAACTATTACTACTATTCACAGCAGTTTGTGTGCAAAGGTCCCTGCACACACAAATCTATCATTCTGTCAGGGATCTAAACCTAAATTCTACCTGCTAAGTGACTAGCATTGAATCAGTCAGCCATTTTTTAAAGTCACACAATGTCATAAGAAGAATTACAAAAGTCATCATCTTGACATGCCTTGTCATAGTTTTTGAGGAATGACTGCATCAATGCCTGCTGAATAGGATGCTCTCCACCAACAATATTCATCTCAGACATTTGGCTGAGACAGAAAGTTGCCAATTCCACCTCACCCATTTTATGAGACAAATCGCCCTGATGAAAAAGCAAACATTGGCAGTGGTATAACTTCACCAGTAATCAACACATGACCAATCATTTTATGGCTAAACAGGGACACTTCAGGTGCTTCATTAATACCACATGGAAGAACTTCTGTGGGGTCTAAAAGACTGAAAACAAATGTAAGGATACAGAACCATGTGCATACATACACGCATCATGATATCGTCATGATTCTTAGCAATTGAATTCAAGATTTCTATGTGTAACTCTTTATTGGGAATTTCCCAATTTCTCTTGGTTCACTGTACATGTCAGCCTCATCTGTTCCTGGCTGCAGGTCACTTCGTTCAGTCGATCAGAGTGTTCGCCATGTCCTCCAGGCTTGATCCCTACAATTCAGCACAGAAGCTTCTCTTTTGTCTGGAACAACCTTCCTCAAAGAAATAAAGCTGGTCAGTCTATATCTTCTTCTTTTGTCTGCAAGCACTTAAAGTCAATTTTGCCTGATCAAGGCTTTTCTTGAAGTTGCATTTTAACAAGTTCTCACTCATGTTACGTATGCATTATCTTTCTTGGGACAACCTTACCTTTGAGCAATTATGTAGAAAGGCGAACAGGAACCTCTTTACCCCCTGTAGTGATTAGGGCCGCGTTTACGGCACCTTATAAATCAATGTTATTATTATTTACAGCTGCCCTGCCAGATCAGGGCCATGTGTTGAACCCACTCCTTCTACCCCTGAGGCCACAACCTCACTCCATGAGGTCGAGAATGTATGACTGGTGACTAGGGGGACAATCTTACGAGGAAAAAGTTGCAACAAGAAGGCTTTATGTTATTTAAATGTCTAGTCAACCAAAGTGTGGTATAAGCAGTTGATCAAAATAAAGAATACATTTATCTTATCACTGTCACTAGTCATTGACATCAGAACCTCCACCATTAGCAATACCATTGCCACCACCACAGCAGCATACCAGCAACACATCTTCACTGCCCCAAGTCACAGAACCAACACAAAATGCTTATACAGAAATAGATTTAAAAAATCAACTCACTCTCCACATGTACAGCTGAGACATATCTGGACGCAGATGAATTGCTCGAGTTACATCTAGCAGAGCACGCTTATACTAAAAACATCATATCCACAGCAATATAACCCAAATGGTTAAAGGATAATAGCATGCAATACAGCAATCCTCATCTGACACATAGAATGAGTCTAACTGGTTTTGGTCACATTCTGTGTTGCCAGATTATGCACACTAAACCTCACAACAATGGTTCCCTGATGACTTAATTGATCACTGTACTCGTCCACATCAGAAGACAAATTTACACAAATCAGAAATGGCTTGGAACATCCTGACCAGGACTTTAATGGAACTCTCAGATTAAAACTGATACAAATATTACATATAATTTCAACAGTCATTGGTCGTTCTTGAGCACTGGACTATTCTTCTGGCACACTATCTCCTTAAGCTAAACCTATTGAGATTTAACAGAAGATTCTATTGACATAACCATATGTAAGCTAAGGTACAAACCTGGTCATTAGTTCACATCAGAACATAATTATTACGTCAGGATTCACATAAGATCATCTCATTCACTGGTCTTCACTACTTGACATTTGCCAAATTATAAATTCAGGTGTAGCTATTTCTGGCCCAAGAATTGAACATCATACTGATTAATGTAAAATTAGATTAGATCAGTAACCAGAAAAAGTGAATGAATTTAGGTCACTCGATCAAGCCTTAACTCTTTAATAGCAACCGTATGCCAAAAGTGACTGGGAAACCAATGCAGCTTGTCATTAAAGGATACAATTTTGGTAAGAAAGACAAAAGACAACAAAAACTCTGAATATAAACTCAAGTTCAACATCTAAGCCACCAAATGAGCTAAATCAATTGCATTGCCTTGAACACCAAGAGTTAATAATACTGAACTTTAATTAGGCCTCACAATAAAAAATATTCAGCATATACATAAATATGTAACAAATAAATAGGCTTGAATTAAAACTACAAAATGTAAAGCAGTATAAAGTCCATGTCTATGATGGAGAAAACAGGTTAAGCTAATATTGCACAAATTCACACGATTAATAGATGGTAGTATGCCTGCTTACATCTGTTAATTTCTCATAGGCTTCTGCTCTACACATGTAGGCTTTGATGAGAGTCGGATCTGCTTTGATGGCACAAGTAAACTTCTCAATTGCTCTGCATAACACAAACAGCAAATATACTTGCAACAGAATTCTGACAAAATAATGATTTGATGCATGCATAATTGCATATGATGTGCGACTGTGCACACTAAAATCCTTGGATGGATATGAACAATTAATATAAGCACTCAATTAGTGTCCGTAATGTATCTGGATATGTATGAAAACCTTTCAAGCATCATCCATGAAGCTTCAATTATCATTGCTTACTAAGATCATATGTAACACTTGTAACAGTTTACCTGTGCTTAGCAGTACTCTTGTTGCTTTTCAAGTAGATAAGACCAAGGTTGATATAGGCAGAAGCAAAACCCGGATCCAACTTCAAAACAGCCTCGAAATCAGCCATAGCCACATCAGACCTTAGAAAAACATTGGAAATTAGATACTATGCTATAAGATTTGAAGACACCTTCTTACAACATGTTTCAGCACCTTTGTGAGTACTTCTGTCAAAATTGCCTGACACATAGGCTTATGTACATGCAAACATACATACAGACATGAAAGCATTAAATGTATGAATCCATGCATCCAGAAACATAATATAGTGGCTTAAGTTCATCTCAGAAGAACTGCATTGTGTATACAAACATAGTAACGTACATATACAAATATGATATACACACACGCACATACACATATAAACTTAGGTGCATGTATATCCATCAACCTCCAAGACATCAGAGAGTTTAAAAAATCATTATATTATCGTCACAATAATTGGCAGCAAAAAATTCATCACTCTCATATACCTTCTGTTCACAAATAAAACTTTTTTTCATCAATACAGAGCAGCTTTGATAAAATGTCTTTAAAATATGTTGAATGAATGAATAAATGAATGAACGAATGAATGAATGAAAGAAAATAATGATAGTCCTGATAACCATAACTTTCACAGGCTTCATTAGGAAAATCTTCACAATGTTTCTACATGTTCACAACAGTTTCAATCTTTCCATGTAAAATAAGTCATGTCATACTAACTGTCCCATGTCACTGTACAGAATTCCTCGGTGAAGGTAAGACAGAATGTTTTCAAATCCATTGTTCAACATCAGCGAGATACTGTAATCCTGCAATGCTCTCCTTGGATAAACTCTGAAAGAAAAGCTGATACTATAGCATGAATAAAGTCTCTTATCACAATGCATTATAAGGATTTTAAACTTCGAGCTTCTGTGTGTAGGAAGGCATACAATGTACAAATTGCAAATCGACGCGATGCTTTATTGGTCATACGATTGGCACTTCATCAAAAGTTAACACATAACAGGCAGATGGGGTCATTCATCGCCCCCTGGTTGTCGTGCCTCAAATGTTGCAAGACATCCCCAGAAGTGAGACCATGGGCTGTCCTTCCCTAAAATCCTAGGGCACACTCCCTTGAAAACTAGTCTGCCACACATGGTCAAGTTCAGTGAAAGGGTTCTAGTTCTCTGGACATCCCTATGCTCCCCTCCCTGGGCATCAGAAATGGTTGAACTCAAAGACTCAAATTCTTTACTAAGTTTCCACAGCTTCCAAGATTTACATTTGTCTCTTATGTCTGGTGTTTTTGGGCTGGAAACAGCTCAAGAAACTCCAAGTCAGGGTTCGTAGTTGACCGATATTGTTTGGCTAAATGGGACGATTCCTTTACCATACCCTTTCAACACACAGAGCTCCTTTAACCAAGGAAAAGGAGTCCCTCGCTCCTTCTGTCTAGTAGTTACCAGGCCTAGCTCCATTCGCATAGAAGTTCACCAAGGATTTCCAAATGTATTTTAAACTGCTCTTGATGAGGAGCTATGGCAACTGTGGGTTCAAATACCGCAGGCTCTCCACCCCACTTCCTGTCTTGCCATCAGAACCAGACTCGATCTTAGAGTAAGATATCAAGTGATTAAAATCAGATAAAATGAGATTTGATTAAGTGTTACATTGAGCATAGAATATAGGATCTATCATACAATACATTATTACAGAGTAATAGATCTTCCATATAATACATTATTACAGTGCACAGAGTGCAAGATCTTTTATACAATTATTGATTATTATTGTGGGCTGGTGTTGAAGGTGGAACTGAGAAAGCAATTACTTTCTGAGAATGCATCCTCTGTAGTAGAAAGCCTGTGGGTTGAGAGGGTCCATATGAATGGCAATTGAAACATCTTCCAGTGCTTCATTCCACATCTTCATCTGCATATAAGCCCTGCTGCGTAACAGCCGCACTTCAGCATTGCTTGGTTCAAAGGTCAGCACCTGACTGAAGTCCTCTATGGCAGAATGCCACACACTGAAAGAACAACACAGCTTCATCTGTACGAAAAGCAAGCATATGGTAATTGTCACGGTGAAGAACATCATGCCGTGCACTGATCATAGGCAAGTCAATATACTTTCTATCTTTACTTTAAAAAATTCTAACAGGCTTGTGCAGGCATGCAGACAGAATTCCGGGATCCTTGGCAGAGAAAATCCAGGCCCAATGCTAAGAAATTCATGTCCCTTACGCAGAACAGTCATGAGCCTCTTAGACGAAAGTGAGCATGTTGATTATGAGCCCAGCCCGGGCCTCCAAAATCACTAGGCCCATGGGCGTTTGCCCCTGTCCCTCTTGGCTGGGCCTCAGCGTTAGCAATTGACAGTGAGCAAGAGATAGAAACAGTGATTGAACCAGAGATTGGCAGATTAGCACTAGTCTGAGAACAAATCACAGTTATTAAGATTCAATGTCGGTCATCAAATGGAGTGAGACCCATTTTCTACCAGGAATGCCGTACGTCATTTGATAATAGGGGTACTATCAACTGACAGTATAATCTAAGGATGATAGACACTTTAGCCCACATACAGAAAGTTAAACTGGGAAACAACCCTTTCCCAAAAATTATAAGCCACACTCTCACTAACTAATGCCATTTTAATTATTAGATGTGAAGAAGTTGTTAAATTATAGCATACCAATTTTGGAAGTAATAGAGGCCATGCTTGAGTGAAGCCTTTGTCAGAGCAGGATTGATCTGCCTACAAGACGCATAATCATCCATTGCCAACAGCATATCACCGGTCTAAAAACAACCAATCAAATACAACTACAGCTTATTTCTTGACACAGGATCAAACACCGTTTACTTAAAATTTCAAATTATAATCAACTAATCTAATCCAATCTGCAAACTGTACATTTTTCCCCAGACGAACACAAGATTTCAGTCTCAAATGTCTCATAGTTCACAAGGTAAACACACTGTCCAGTAAAATTATCTTTCATCTTTGCTCACATATCAAAAACACCAATATTGTACTTCTCTGCTAGATGGTTGTATCATTCTAACAGTGACCATTAAGGGTCAAAATGCATTGTTTTCAATTTACAGATATTTAATCCACTTATGTGATGAACATCACTTGATTATAGCTACAGTCCAGTCTAGAGCATTTAGCCATAAGACTAAGTGGCTTTCAGAAATTTATATTTATTTATTTATTCTGAAATTTGATATCGCCCTTCTTGCTCAAAGTCAGTACACAATGATGTCTCTGACGACGGTCAAATCCGATCACTCAGCGCACAGTGAATGTTACGGGCCGACCACTCTAACCAATTGGCCACTTTGCCACACAAAACCCCATTATAAACCACACAGTTGCTCAGTAATGTACTAGAAAAGTAATTGTTGGACTACTCTATAAATGACTAAAAACCATCAATTGATAGTTTGTGGTGTCAGATTATGAGAGTAAATTAATTAAACTTACTCTTTCATAGATTTCGGCTCTTTGAAATAAAGCATTCGCGTCATTTGGATTATACTTCAATGCTTGTGTTAGGTTGAAAACAGCCATTGTCAAGTCACCCATGTCACACAGTAACATAGCTCTACAAAATATACAAGTCAGAGTCATGTGCTGTCAGATCGTGCCTCTGTTTAGTACCCTTGAAGAAGCACTATACAATTCTCATAATGAATGAATAATGAAATCGTTGTAATATACAACATACCAGGGTATTCACTTTATAATTTCTACAATTATAACTTAAAACATTTATCATACTCATTGATCAGAGCATTAACATAAACAAACACCTACCCGTGAGTCCTATTTTATATTTATCATACTCCCCTAAAAAGACACTTTAAAGATTAGAGTCCATCAAAGGAGAATATTAACTTTCTATACTAGCTTTCCGACTGATTCTAACCAAAAATAAACACAAACTGTGCATTTCAATCTAGATAACATATGCCATAATCATATCCAGTGCTGTATCCAAGTTAGCAGCAACAGTTCAAACAATTAAACGTTTTAATGATATTGATCCTCAAAAACAGCACATTTCGTACCAAAACAATCAGCAGATCTTCTTCCTCCCTTCTTTCCATACAGATGGATTTAGCTCTGTTTCATGGCTGCCAACACCTTCTGTTCTCTTAAAAACCTAGCCATATTCAATAGGAGCTACACAAATCTGGCCATTGAGGGACATTCTATCACATCATACTACTTCTGTGATCTGTGCAGCTTCCTAACTACCTTGACTTGTAAGCAGGCAAATGCATTTTGTTCTGCCTCAGAATGAAGTCAAGGTCTTCAGTGGCCAATTGCTTCCTGTTAAGCAATGTGAGAATGAGATGTCGGTGCCAGTAAGCATCTAACAGCTGTGGCTCCAGATCAATTGCTTTATTCAAATCATCCAAAGCCTGCTTTATCTTTCCTAACTACAAACAACAATGAAACAGTATATGCTAATAAACTGATCTCATTTGAATCAAGACAAATATATTAATGTAATCAACATCAAACTTCATGTTACATTGAAATACTTTCAGCTTATGATACAACTGTTACCTGATCATAAGCAGCTCATTTCTCATTTAGCATTGATGCAGCTCAGCAGTAACGCACTCAATAAAAGGTGCTAAATAAATGTTCAGATACATGTGTAACTTTTAAAGTTAAGTGTCTACTAAGAATATTTCTCATAACAAATGAATGAATCACATACAAGTTATGTCAATTAATTAAGTAGCAAATGCACTCTGTAGTTTTATTATTAAAGCCACTGTACAATCCAGTTACTATTGAAACAACATGCCATGCCAAGCCGACTGACTTGACCATTCTGGACTTCGAGATAGCAGTGAAATAGAAAGTAGTATTAACACTACAAATTAGTAGTAAAAGTATCAATTTATATAAGCGAGAATTAAGATATAAAATCTTAACAAATTAATTTAAGAACAAGAACAGAATGAGAACTGAAATATGCTACATACAGAGAACAATTCGTTTTGGATCAAAGATCATTGCACTGGGCTGGAAGCACTTCTCTGAGCAGTTTTGCTTAAAGCTCAAGGTGACATATAAATTCTCTGAATGAATGAATAAATAGCACTAACCCTTCGTAGAATAGCTCCTCTTCGGCATAAGTCATAAGAATTTGGTATTCCACTGGCACTGTTGATAGTGGAAGTCAACTTTCTGACCTCTTCCTCCAGCAACTGTCATTTTCCATCATAAAAAATTAATAAATTATAATTCTACAATTTGGCTAATGACATTTATTCAAGTAAGACTGTCACAAAGGCCCATGCCGGTGTTTGTGGGAATAAGCTCACGCATTCGTGTATAATCAAAAATGAGGAGAGAGAGAGAGAGACAGACAGACAGACAGAGACAGAAACAGAGACTGACAGAAAGAGAGACAGACAGACACACGGACAGAAGAGAGAGAGGGTAGAATGGAGAACATACGAGTCTATTCTATTTTGACATTCAAAATCAAGCATGTAAATACCTCCAACCGATTTTTAATCAATCATTATTTAGCCAATATGGCTAGAACAAAAATGGGCTCAGGTGTGATCGTAATCAATCTTTACACTATAACCCAGGTACAAAAAACTAATTTCACATTTGCTGCCACCAAAAATTCCTGAGTGAAACAACTGTAATTCCTGTAACAAACCTTGACATCTTCAGAGTTTAACAAATCCTCATCCATCACTGGAAACAGAACGACTGACTCTGGCTCATATATTTTAAGTTCAGTCACATCTCTGTTAAAATACAAGAAATTGCATAACATATGTAGTGCGAGAAAGTTTGCCAATGATCTTGAACCCTCGCCAAATACACTAGTCAGCCCTAACAGATGAGGTTATGAAGCTATTAAATTTAATTATGAAACTGGTGAAAGTGACAGGCTGAAGAGGCACCAGATGATCTTAACCAAAAACCTTTTTCTAAGTCTATTTTGTCTCTCGAGTAAGTCGAAGACCTTTTCATCGTCCAGAAATGGTACTAAATAGTCGAGTATACATGTAATAAATGAATAGAATAAAGTTGCTAATTAAAATAGCAATTTACAGTTACTTGCATTTAAATCTAAATGTTGCCAAAACCCAATGACATATGCAACATACAGAGAAAATTAGTTGGGGATGAACCATATTTCTGTGCCAGATTATCCAGCATGTATATAAACGCCTACGTCTAGACATGAGCATTGTTCTCCATTGCACACAATGTGTTTGACAGCAACTTTGCACCGTCAGATCAGAAGTACGAGAAAGACAATTTCTTTCTGTAGTGTTACATTATTGGTTGCTTACAGTTACACTACATTACATATAGATATAATAAACTTTTGCTTATGTCATTCATGAATTACAGAGTAGCTATCAACCAAATTTGTTGAATTTCAAAGTAAATGGTATGTGGTAGATAAAAGCACAAAATTAGCCATGTGATTTGTCAGAGTCTATTAGTTAATGATAGCCTGGCAAAACATCTTTATAATTCTCAACAGCACAGTTGTCATGACATAATTGACACGTGTGACAAATCATTTTGTTTAGTGTCCTCAAAAATGTTCGTGTGTTATGATTAGTATACGTATAATACTACTCGACAAACATCATATTTCATCATACAGGTCGGCCATGTTGAATTGTTGTGCTCAACATAATTTATTTATAGTAATTTCAGATCGATCCTAGGCTAACATTAACTGGTAACATCATGTCAAAATTGGTGCTTTATCTACCAGATAATTTCACAAAGCCATATCACTATGACTTACGGAGGCAAAAGAAAGGTTTCATTCTTTCCCTTACAGAAAGTCAACAGTTCTCATCAGATATTCAAAATCTCCCAAAAATGTCACACTGACCTCTTCGTTTTATTTGCAGACTTAACTAGAAAATCAGCCTTAGCCGACGGTTGACAGTTGACATCAGATTGTGAACTTAGGTGTCTAGGAGTTGGTGGAAAAACTTCATTGAACCACCGAGTCCATATATCACGAATCCATTCTCGTTCATTGCTTCCACTCTCCCACCTAAACATGTTCATGCACTAATGGCTGCAATGAACATTCTTAAAATGCAAATCTTATTAAATATCCATAGAAACATCTTGACATTTCACTGTACCTCTAAGACAGGTCAAAGGTTTACTGCAGATATCTAAGTGACTTACTATGAAAATACGACGACCTATACCAGACCAAAGATTATGCACCACATAAAAAAATCCATTCTGGTAACAAAAATAAGTAGTTGGTTCTTGCTACCGATCTGCAATGTAATAAGCAACTAATAATCTTCTCCTGCCTACATAACATCATACAACAAAATCTTGTTTGATTCCTAAATAAACATTAAAATCATAAATAAACAAAATAACAAACGGATTTAAGTAATTAAAATATCAAATCAATTCAGATACTTACTTGTGTGTTGTTTTGAAGACTTCGAAATCTAATAGGCTTGGAATGCTGGTCCACTTGGCCTTCTGAGTTTTTCTTAAACAAGAAACAACAAAGCCAACTGAGACAGCAATCAACATAAATAAATACAATGAAACTCTTTAACATTATACTTCAATATTGAAATTATCCTAAGTGAAGTGTGCTTACAAAACACACCTCTTCAGCTTAATTTCTCACCAACAGTGTACAGCCAATGTACTCATTATGTGTGAGCTGGTTAGGGGTGCACGTAGAGCAGAAATCTCAAACAAAACTTCTGTGCTGGTGGGGACTTGAACCCCAACCTCTCGATTGATATACCGGCGCACTAACCACTACGATATCAGTCACCTCCACAAATCATAATAAAACATAGTAAAACAAAATTAGAAACCTACACTGAAACTTTAAATTCTCGGTTCAATCTTTTTGCCAGGTTTGGCATTGAGTCTGAGCGAGTGATAAGCCCAGGCTGATGACTATTGAGGCTCCTCAACACATATTCGGCCAAAACTGAATCACACGTACGCTTCACCGAAGACTTCCACCTACAGTTTTAACACAATTTCACAAGAGGAGATAAATATATGAAACAATTTTATTAATAATACTGTTAGTTTGAAGCCAGTGACATCCAAGTGAAATCGTCCAACCTCAAGAGATATATGTAGGCCTATGCCTGTGCCATATTTAAAATCTTATTTGTTCAATGTATTGTATTATTTACAGATTTCTGTAGTGCCTCTCATAGTACAACTTAATCAGAGGTGCTTCCAGTGCGGAAAGGCCCACAAGAAAAGAAAAGTCTTAAGAGTACGGGCAGAAACAGAAGCACATCTAGTTAATATCAAAGAGTGAGTCGTAGAGGTTCCAAGTCAAAGGGTCAACCGATGTATCGGAGTTATGAACCTTCCTCAATTCTTAAACTTGGAATCTAAAATACAATCAGTCACAAAGTCCAACAGACTCTCACACACACCGTTTGGAATGTCGGCGGACTGGTCCACCTTTTTTCACTTTATTTGAAGTTTCCTCATGCTTTTCTATTTCACCTGGTGCCAAAAGAACAAAGTGTTAAAAATTATTACATTACCACTAATTGCACAATGCAATAATCAATTATACAATACAAAATCGAGTACTTTAAAAAGTTTTTAAATATCTGGCAGTTTGTATTACCTTCGTCAAATAAAGAATAAAGCTAATTCAAATAGTTTATAGGTCTAATTTGAGCTATCTCTAAAACCAGTTCAATGACAAGAAGAAAGAATCAAATCAACGAGCAGGGAGAATAAATCACATCATCTGAAACAAATTCAGACATCAATAATGTCCATTTGATCAATCATTCACCATCAACCTAATGGTAGTCTGAATCTCAAATGGTAAAGTTACTTATGTATTATCCAAGCTATAACAGACAATTACCTGATTGAGCAGTGAGCGTCAAACGAGACGACTGTTGAGATGAAGTTATAAAAACAGAAGCGCGAGGTGACTGTATCTGATCAACAGCAATAGATCCAACATATCAGAGGGGACAAATTATATATACATATATAATTCAATAATAATTTTAGCTTTTAATTTCAAACTGATAAGTCGCAGTATGATTACAAACATAGTATGAATGAATGATGACAAATTACTACAGCTGTATTAACAGCCCAATTATATATAAGTGGAAAAATACCTCTTCATTAGGCACTGTTACATTGTCAGTGGACTTTGGTTCGATGGTAGACTCAATGCAAGCAATGTCATCTTCCCCTGCTCCCAGTATCTGATATTTCTGCTGCGTCAGCTGTCAAAAATGCCAAACACATCAGAATGGTTTCTTTCTACTTCCAATATTTATATCTCAAGCTAATAATCAGGGCTACATTTGGTAATTTTGTGGCTCTACACAAAATTATTTTATTGGTCTCAATATATGTTCTGACATATATCCACACACATGCATATATTGCATAAAGTCTTCAAAAGCAACATGATTTTACAAACACACTGGCACTGGTTTTAACCATAGCCATAACCAACGTTTTTTTATTAACCCCATCAGACAAACGAGAGACTGTTACAGAGTTCAATTATGAAAAGTAGAATAATAGGGAATAATAGGGAAAAGATAATACCCCTAAGGGACCATAGGTCGTGCTGGCAGGGTAACCCTTTCATATATTAAGTTATGATAACATACATAGTGATACAGGAGAACGAAGTAGCTAAATGCTACTAGTTAATTAGTAAACTGTCAGTCATATACAATAAATATAAAACAAAAACGCAATGGTCAAAAGCAAGTAAATATGCAGAACAATAGCAAACTCAGATGATATTTCAAGGAAAATTCTTAAGTTAAGTTTTGTCTGAAGACTTGGATTAGTAAAGCAAAGCAAGATGAAAAGTTAGTCATCAGTAGATATTCTTTATAAACAATTAATATGCACAACAGTTGGTATATCGGAATGTAAAGGTGGCATTGTCAGAAGGGCATGTGTTGGGGGCAATTGTCTGGGAATGCACATATGTACCAAATGCCAAGGTGAGATACCAGCTTCATGGGCATATCTTGCAAAAGCATAAAACGGGAAGATTTGAACATTTCTGGCTGTAAATGGTTTACACATGTAATAGATTTGCTATATGCATAGTCTTAAAAATAACAAATGAGACTTGGCACTTGAGATTTTAGAAAAACTAAGATTCAAGTTTTATATAGTCTTATTGTTCTTGCCCAATGGAACAATTGATTTTGAAATCTATACAAAAGTTCACGAGAGACCGAGATCTGCTAGATGCCTGAAGTTGTAATTGATGAAATAGCTTTCCATCGGCTATTAAGTGCTTTTATAAAGGGCTAAAACATGTATAAGTAACGACTTCATTTGTAACATGGCTGCCTTACCTGGGTTTACACATGCCCAAACATTACCTTATGTCTTAGGTAACTCACTGACATACCTCTTTCATTGTGGAAGTGAAATCTTGGTAGATTACCAAGAAGTCATCATCTTTATCTAAGTTATCTGGAGTAGAATGGCACCTACAGTAGAAGTAGAAATACCCTATGATAGCAATAGAAGCATCCTAGTCAGGCTTTCAGAGTCAGAAGAGCATAATCACTGATTCACTTCTGAGACTAAAGAAGTACTATAACAGTCAGAGAATGATTTATTTGTGTTATTCCTTTATTTCCTCAGACATTATTCGTGCCTTTCCAACATCAGTCAATGAGAAGTTAAGAGGCAATGTGGCATGATGCAACATATATGATGAAAAGCAATGTCACTAAATATTATAACCACTTATATACACTGTACAGCACCTAAAAATTTGAAGACTTTAGCTGCTTTGTTCAAAGCTAACAATGAGTGTGCAAATCGAAGCATCAAAGTTATAGTTATGTATGCCATCATCTGAGAGTGCAAACACAACAAAACTCAAGACTAAGCGACCCTATTTTCTCATCCTTGGTATTACTAATATATAATATTGTCATTGATTTGTAAAAATCTATAGTGTTGCACTTGATAATCTACTGCAAACAAGATGCAATTTCATTTTTTATTTATTTTATTTTTATATCCGAAATTTGATACCGTCATTCCAAAATTTTTGCTCAGAAGTGCACACACACGCCACGATGGCACAATTGCAGTTGTACTGCAGAGTGTTGTGCGCGAGAGACTTGCTCAAGGTCCCTACACAGAGACTCCCCTGGACGAGGGTCGAACTCGCTCGCTCAGTGGCCGAGTGTGTGGCAGTTAAGTGTACAGAATATTAAAGGAGCCAACTTATTCAAAAGTGCATAGTCATTGCACAATGACTCAACTAAAACTAGGTCAGATTAGCTGTAACCAAATTTAAAACAAGTCTTGCATTAAGCAGGTGTTGGAGAAACAGGTCCAGCTGCGCATAAACATTTTTTTTAGACATAATTTCCATAATATAGTTTTTTCTTATAGATCTGTCATGCACCACAAAAGTTTTGTTATGCCATAAAATTGTGCCATCACAAAACTTGTGCTACGAATATTCATTTTGTCATAAATGTGCAAAAAATATTGTACACAGATGCCTAGTCATGCAATTTCAAATACAAACAGATCTCTAAATCATCTAAAATAACTTCACAAAACACAGTTCTTAAATCAATTAAAACAAAGACAAAACATAATATCAGTTTTTCTGTACTTAACAGTTGAAGGCTTAGTTTAGTGGCTTCAAACAGTTCAAGCCAGATAAGTAATACACTTAAATAGACATATAAAAATAAAAATGTACTTCTATAACCTGCATTCTATAAAGTAAAGAATGCATCCTAGAACTGAAATTAATAATTGGGATATGATCTTACCAGTAAATGAACACTTCTCAAAAACATCTGTTGCCAAAAAGAGGCAAGCAAAAATCACAGTATATGATTCATTATTTGATGAAAAAGTCACAGTATTACAAAAACTAAAACAAATGCTGTCAATAAAAGCAACAAACATCACTATTTTTCTAAAATAACTTCATTGGCTAAAAATTTCAGAACAAACAGAGAAGAAAAATTCTGTGACACTCCAATCCTCCCAACATGCTGACACTTGTCTGTTATTTACAATCTGCTCACCCCACTACAGTATCACTTCTCTGTAGTTCCATCACCTTATTCAGTAAATTTATAGTTGCAGCGTCTCTGCCACTATAAAATAAATATTCTGCCGGGATTGCAACAATTAGCTGATTTTATTCCTCTTAAAACTTAACCAAAACTGCAATTATTGCAATCTCTGCTTAATTCTTTTGCTTAACACTTTAAAACAGGGCTTTATTAGTTTCACATTTGAGAGTGTACTACTCTCATCACAAAAGTGTTGAAAGAGTAACAGTCCTTTACCACAAATGATTATTAATATTAATTAACAACTTGTCAAATGCACAAGTCATCAAACAATGCTGATGTCACAGGAAATGTAGGTTCGTAACCGAAAAAGCCCATTCAACAACAAAAATCCGCTTTCAGGTAAGATCAAAAAGGCAATCATACAACCTATTTGAAAATAAAAATAAAGGAGGCAAAGGACTGATTCTAAATACTGTAATTGGCCGGGGTAAGTTCTTTTAAACAAGTCCCAATTGGATATAGAATTTCTGCTCAGTTGGAAGTCAACACAGCAATCTAATAACAGAGATTAAATTTAATGTATCTTATGTGCTTAATTTATTAGACATAACTCTAGACAAAGTGTTCTGAACCCTCTGGATCTTCTGCAGCAGTGTCTATCAAAGATCGTGATCAAGATATTCCAACAAATATCTTTATAATAATAAGCATCAGATATACCGTTTCAATATCTTCTTATCATGCGGACTGTGTCCTTCATCTGGTTCATCTAGCTGTCTGACTCTCAATTCATCATACTGTCTGTAGTTCTCTGCCAGGTCAAAGTTATCTGTAAAGTTGCAGTTTCTTTTGGTAAAAATCCATGAAAAAGTTATCTTAGCATCTTAATCGTATACTCGAAACGTCTAAAGTTCCACTTGAAAGCCAAGCACAGGGTACCTGCCTATTCACAAGTGCTGCATTGAACAGAGGTGTTGTAAAACAGGTTAGTCTGAGGAAGGCCAGAGTCCATTTTTCAGAGGGTCAGTTAAGGAAGGTGTCGCTATGGTCAAGAATTGGTAAGAGTTCTTGAGATGGTGAGAGTTAAGTTTCAAGTCTAAAGTTCAAAGGGTGATGAACAGAGAAGCCTGAGACAGATGATTGTAGGTGACAGGCAATGATGGTAGAGGAGTCAAAAAAGGCAGATTGTTACAGAGACAGTGTTGCAGTGTTGGACATGGTTCGGTTGGAGAACTTGAAATGAGGAGAGACCTGGGATCGAGCAACACTAAGAGAGCAGGATGAGGATTGGGCAGAGAGGGTTGACTGGATAGTGAAGAGGTTGCAAAGACATCTGGGCTGGGAGTATTGTAAGGAGACAGTATAACTCGTCTAGTCAGATTGAATGCTGTCGGTCTGCAGGCCCTTAAATGCTTTCAAAGGAATAAATATATTTTTCATATTTGTATTTGGAAGGACCACCATATGATGCTATTATGGCATGATGGCATATAGATCACCCATTGGTAAACCCTTGTTGTTCTCTTCTTAGTCTGCCTCTGCACATCTATAATTGAAAAGGCAGCAGGGTAGCATGCCATCTGCCCCTGCCATGTCCAGAAAGAAGCTGTATGACTGAAGTAATCTGATCTAATCAACAGAATGTAGGCAGCAGGTAGCCAACAACTGTACCCAACAACAGTATATCTGACAATATGGACACTTCATACTTAACCATTGATCCATCCATGTTACCATATCTATTCTTATTAGTGTTAGTTCATCAACCCTTTAATGGCAAGCATGTACTAAAATGTATGAGAAACCCATGCAGTTCATCATTAAAGGAGTTAACACAACCACTCAACCTCTTGCATAAATGTTCCAATTAATCTTCCCAAAGGCACCAATAACAAGCCGTGAGAAGTTGAGAACTTACAATGACAGAAGTATTGATTGGTGCAGATAATGACCTTTGAAACTGACCTTTAAGTGGATCTTTTAGCTGAGGTCTTTTCTGCAGGTCCCCATTCAGTGACAATGATGGTAAGTTGTCACTGGAGCCAAACCTCTTATGTAGGCTTAACAAATTATGAATAGATAACATTATGAAGAGAGTTACAGAGGTCATATCAGAATTCATAGCATAACAACAAACTACTTTATTCAAAACACCTTCCATGCAACTCCATTCACTATTGTGATTCAGTGAATTTTAAATGCCAAATTCATCACACTTAAATGTCAGCATTTCTCTCACCTCAACACCAGGCAACCATCATTAACACTCATTCCTAAACTTCAAATCATGTTGCAATATCTACATTGCTGTAAATTAGATGAGAAGACACATAATTTTATTTTGCCAGAACTAAGTATTACTAGAAAGCACAAAAAGAGGCTTATGAGAGAAGTTTCTACTTGTTATGAAAGACATACTGACACCACACACTGAAATGGCCTCATTACACGCTTACTTTGTGAAAAGTAGAATTTAAACTATACTGTATACCAAAATACAGTTTGCAGTTGGTGTTCCAATAAAGAATATTCTTTCTATCTACCTACCTACCCATCTATCTATCTAAAAGCAGGAATAATTCATTGTCTCTGACAGATTTACAAAATGGGCCACATAAAATTTCACATGCAAGTGGACAAGCTAGAAGACAGAAAGACAAAGTGAATTACTGATCTGAACAGATAAGGCTTACACTGATCGATGTTGTTGTTCTTGTGGCTCCTGCTGCTGTTCCAGAGCAAAACTTGAAGAACCATCTTCACTTCTTCTTCGTTCCACTTTGAGTTTTTTTATTGCAGGGGGGTTAGTCAAAGTATATTCTGACCCATGATAATCTGGGAAAAGTACTTCTTTCACTTTAGCAGGGGCAACATCCCACTTTGGTGGAGCTGGAGTCCAGTATATCATTGAATCCTTCATTATCTTCATCTTTGTGCCTTTCAGATTCACTTCCTGTAGGCCTGAATCGTTCTGAATAATTAATTAGAATACAAATCCAATATTACCTACATAGAATTTATACCGAATGAAAATTTTTAAATATTCCGATCAACAGAAAATTTATTATGTCCAGTATTTCAATTCATCTTCAAAGTTTATGTCATTTAATGCAATCTAGCAAATTATGTAGCTCCTCTTCAAGATATCTATTCAGAGATGCTCCCTGTGCTGGCCTATATGTAATGTAATGTAAATCTTCAAAAATTTCTCAGCGCCCACAAAAGCCACGTCAGAGAGACCAGCTTATTCACCGGCGCTATGCCAAATCAAGTCCGCAATAGCCAATCCTCTCATTTCCGTTCGGTGCCGGGTTGAAATCCAGGGAGTCAAGCCGAGGAGACAGTATGGTGCTATGGTGGTGGACGATGATGAGGGCGGTCATGTGGTGGCACAGGAGTAGAATCTGGATAGGACACATTGAAAAGTTCAATTTTTAGTCGTGTATGGAAAGTAGCAGGGGATAATTAAAGCGGAGAAGAGGTTATACTAGAAATGTGGGGATGAGCAAACTGACGGAGTTCTTTTGGGAATCCATTCCAAAATGCTGTTGCAGCATAGACTAAGGAGCGGTTGCAGAATTTCAGAGACGATGAGATGGGAGGTCGAGATAGAGAAAGATATGACGATGAGCGAGTTGATCTGGGTGGTTGGATTGTAAGGAGTTGACGAATGTAAGAGGGTTGAGAGGTTTGAAGTGCGTTGTAGGTGATAGATACAATTTTTTAGTGGATGCGTTGAGGAACTTTAAGCCAATGAAGTGATTTTAAGACAGAGGTTATATGATGGTGTTTTGCGGTTTTAGTGACTGCACAGGCAAGAGCATTCTGAATTGTTTGGAGGCGTCTTAATTGAGAGGAATCAATGTTGTGAAAGAGAGTATTGCAATAATCTAGCTTTGAGTGAACAATTGATGTGGCTATTGTGCATGCAGTCTTGTAGTTGAGAATTGGGCGCAATCGACAAAGGTCGCGGATGTGCATATAGCAGGTGCGAGATAGCTGAGTAATGTGGTCACAAAAGGTAAGGTTAAATGATGTTAAATGTCATTATGATTGAATAAAATATAATAAATATATCAGTTAGCAAACTCTGCATGGTAAGCTGAAAATAGTCGCCAATGATGGGCCCACGCACAAGTGTGGAACCAACCAACGGATTCCCGTCGACACCTGACAGATGGCATGGACGTAGGTTATATCATTGCAAGGAGAGTCAATTTAAATATATCAAAAAGTAACCATATCATTGTAGTGCAAGCTTGCATAATGTTAACTAGCCACAGGTGCCAAATTGCAACCTTTCCAGTGTACCTACTAAAGCAATTGAAAGTAAAGAAACCAGCATTTGCAGTGCATACATAAGTTAACCTCAAATAAAGGACGATTACTAAAATACAATTTTCCAGTTGTGTTATTTATAGGCATACATGTGGAGTTGTTGCAGAGATATCAGACCTGGCAGTTAGCAATCCTTAATTTCACAATCAAATTTTATGAATGTGATAGCAAATGAAATTAAATTTGGTATGCGATTTCCTGTAATTTGGAGTCAGAAGAAGAGTTGATTGCACATTTATAGATATAAGAATCAACAGAATATTAAGCAGCATTCAAACAAATAATTGATGCAGCTTTACAAAAACAAGTCACCATTTAAAAGATTTTATAACTTTCAAATTTTACCATTTTTCCAGCATCTGACAAAACTTTCTTGTTGTTCGATCGACATTTTGAGGAATTCTTTAGATGTTCGGTTGTTTCATCCAAGATTTTCTGAGATGCCATCAACTGATGCTGGTAGAGATTGCTCCCTTCAGTGTCATTTTCTTTCATGGTAACAGCTGGTATTTCTTGACTCTGAATTTTAAAGACAAATCCGTTATACCACTTAATAAAATATCAGCCATGCTGCCATATCATCCTCTTTTGCTTTCTACAAACCTGCATCTTCTCACAGGGCCTTGCACAATGGCAGTGCCTCTGAATGGTTCACCCAAATACCCTGTTTTACAAACACTTAAATACAATACAATATAACAGATATTTGGTAACACAGTATGGTTCATGACATGGACGATTTAGAGAGCTTAGTCTTTTCAGGAAAACAAATAAAACAGAAACAGATGGATAACATAAAACAGGTCATAGTGAAATTGTTATAACTAATAAAACGTAACAGAACGTTTAAAGACTTACTGTTGTAGCAATTGTCCTTATAACTCATACTTAAATTCATCCAAAATGACGAAGGGAGAGAGAGACCTTTGAGGGAAGTCTGTATTTGTTGAGGATGTGATATCGACTCCACGCTCCCTTGTATGGGTCTGGGAGAAGGACATCATGCCTCATCATGCAGAAGTGATGGATTGTCTTAGATGACTTCTTTCCCTCAGTCTTTCTCTTCATCCCATCTGACAATGCACAATGATCTGCTGCAGATGAATTATTCGTTCTCTTGTTCATCTGCCAACTATTCAGAAGTGACACTGACGTCTGTTTCGTAAGATCTAGACACGATCGACCAACTGCGCTAAGATCCTCCAAACTGGAAAGCCCTCTCCAAGCCTAGATTGACAAAACCACTACAGAACATACAGATTGTCATACAAGATTAACAACCTTAATACTTCATTCTTTGATCCTGCATGAGGGGGTGACCCCATTCTCTATCAACACTTATTCTGATTCTTTGGACATCCTGAAGTCTATAATTGAATTTTGTCAGGGTTTGGTGCAATCTCACACATCGTAAAACTAGAGCCCTTTGGTGCTCTCGTAATAATCTATGCAATAGTAAATATATAGACAAATATGTAAAATGAAAATGTTGATTTTGCTATCTATCTGTCCATCCAAACGTCAGTCCATCCATCTGATCATCAGTCAATCCATCAAACCGTCAGTCTGTTCAGCCAACTGTCAGTTTGTCCATCAGACTGATCATTAGTCCTATCTGATTGTCAGTCCTTTTATCTGATTGTCAGTCCTTTATTTGACCATCAGTAAATGCCAAATAACTGTCAATCTGTCAGTCCATCATGCCCAACCATCAGCCCCATTGAGACAACCGAAACTGGAATGAAACTGCCAATACTAGTCTATGCCAAAAACAAAAACGGGCCAAAACTGAAAAATCTGCATTTCAGTGCTGAAAACAAAATTCAGTTGGTCTCTACAGCCCATAGTTCTAGGACAAAATGGCAGAGGACAAAATGGTACGGACAAAATGGTACGGACAAAATGGTATGGGAACAAAATGGTATTGGACAGAATGGTACGGACAAAATGGTAGCAGACAAAATGTAAGGACAAAATGGTATGGACAAAATGGTATTGGACAAAATGGTATTAGACAAAATGGTATTAGGACAAAATGGTGCGGATAAAATGGTACGGACAAAATGGTATTGTACAAAATAGTAGGCTTACAGATAAAATGGTAGAGATTTAAGGGGTCTAGGACATATTTCCACTCCCCGGACATTTTGCCTAGGACATTTCCCCGATTGATCACTAACATAGCACACACATATATCAGTTGTGTATCGTATTAGCCATATTAATAAAGTATGTATGATTAATGTTATATATAACATATATATGATTAATGTCCGGGGAGTGGAATGTCAGGAAAATATATATATATATATCAGACTATGTTTCATATGCGTATAACAAACTTTGGTAAACCATAATTTAGGTTGGCAAAGTCATTTTTCTTGCAAATATCATGCTGTCTAAATTTGAAATAGAAACTGAACTGATGAACAGAATCCTTGCATAAATTTAGGCTGGATTAATTAATAGAGTCTTGTTTAATCAGAAGCTGGACTGATGAAAAGAATTATGTATAATTTGAAGTAGGACTGATGGTAGGAATCCTTGCTAACATTGATGCTTGACTAATTGAAAGAATCTTGTTTAATCAGCAGCTGGATTTATGAAAAGAATCATGTTTGTCTATAAGGGGATTGATGAAAATGATCGCTCTTCAGATCAGAAGCGGGATCGATGAGAAAACGATGTTCAATTAGAAGTTGGATAGTTTAGAAGAATCATGCTTTAAAGGCGAAGCTGGATCAACGAAAAGTTATACTTGAATGATAGAGGGTTTGATAAGAGAATTCTGCTTTAACGAGATGGATGTTAAAATTATGCCTAATTAGAAGGTGGATTGTCCAAAGAATTACGCTTATTTGGAAGCTGTTATCTGTATTCCTTGAAAAAGAGGGGCTGAAGTAGATGCTTGATTTACAAAAAGAATTATGCTAAAATGGAAACTGGATCAAATAAAAGATTCCTATTTTAAAAGAAGCTGGATTAATAGAAAGCCGCTAGAATGGATGCGTGCTTACGTTGAAATTGAATACCATTTGTCCGCTACCATTTTGTCCCCACACCATTTTGTCCGCTACCATTTTGTCCATACCATTTTGTCTGTCCCATTTTGTCCGTACCATTTTGTCCGTCCCATTTTGTCCGGTCACCCAGACCATTCATCATACCATCAGTTTATATATTCAACAGTCAGTTCATCTATACAACTGTCAGTCTGTTCAGCCGATCGTCTATCAAGCACATTAACCGATATGGCATACTAAGTAAATAGCTTTGAAGTACATAAAAAAATACTGCAAAACACCATTTTGCAGAACACTTATGAACCAGAACACAATATCAAAAGAACACATTGAATGCCCTATGACAATGATCTTGAAATGTACTCTTATCTCAACATCTAACCAGTAAAGTTTTCTCATTATTAGTTGGCTATCACGAGCGATACACATTGCACACTCGACCATATGCCAAACTCACTATGACCTCAAGTAAATGAGCTGTGAGTTAAGATGACCAGACAAAAATACATTATTGTCTGATCTACGGGATAAAAGATCCATGACATTTGCTGTCTGATGTTGCAATGCTCACATGAACTGTATGTAGCCAGTTATCAGACGTTTTGTCAAATTACATTGAAAGGCCAGATAGTTGTCTGCTTATGAGCAAAAGTATTGTATTGCATTGCATTGTATTTACATATTTCTATAGTGCCTCTCCCAGTACGACCTAACCAGAGGCGCTCTCAGTGCGAAAAGCCCCGTGAGAATAGAACGTCTTAAGAATGCGGGCAGAAGCAGAAGCACCTCAATGGTGATTGCGATTTAAATACCACACAAGTTGTTTCCTGCCACATTAACATCTAACTGATGTTAGATGAGGCTAACTGATCTTCTGCATATTGATCTAACTATGGATTGGTTTCGGTGTGCCATAGCATTGGTTTATGCATACGGGGGTAAGACATAAACCGAGACTTGAACATGTATGGATACCTGTTGGAGAAGAGTGGCCTCTGAAGGCAAACTCTGTATTGGTCCAGAAGGTTTCTCTTGCAAATTGTCCTCAGCTAATGGCTCCTCAGCATCTTTCTCTGGATCATGATATGGATATTCTGAGATCGTAGCCTTTCGAAGATAAAAATACACACAAACACTTATTGTAGTCTTTAGCAGGGATGTGGTCTCAAGATGGTCTTGAGACCGGAAAACTGCGATCATGGTATTTGACTCTAATGCATCGGTTTTGATCTTGGTCTTGGACCATCAGTCTTAGTTTCGGTCTTGGTCTCGAATGTGTCGATCTTGGTCTTGGGATTGGTCTCCGTCTTAAATTAGCGTTCTTGGTCAGTTTCCGTACCAGAGCAATTTTTCTATACTTGTCAATTATTTTCGATTATTAGAGACAGCGGATGTTTAGGCCCTACGCGACTGGTATCGATTTATGGCGTGCTGACCATCTTTATATACATGCTACTATGGGCAGAAAAAATGCATTTGCAACGGAGCCAGGAATTTCAAAATTTGCTTTCACAAATTTCAAGATTTCCAAATTATTTTATCGGCCACGTGCAGACACTGTTAATCTACAATTCCGAGGTCCGTTGTACAAGTACACCATTCAAACGAAATGTTAATCTACATGTTCAGATGCCTTAAAGTATTTACCTATCGTATACTATAAGTTATTTATAATGTGATATTCTCAGGCAGAAGCCAACGACTGAACCCGCAAAAAGCTCAGAGTGGCTGGTAAAACTGTTTTCTGGACCATTATTAAGATTAGTATTCTTCAGCAATGAAATTAAGGTTTTGAGCTTGTTATTCTGTTTTAGCGTCTTAATTTAAGTGAATTGTTTATAAATACGAGTATTGGTCTTGGTCTTGATCTCGGACCACTCGGTCTTGGTTTTGGTCTTGGACCTTTCGGTTTTGGTCTTGGACCTCTTGGTCTTGAGTTTTTGGTCTTGTGCCCAACACTGGCTTTTAGACTAATAATCAAAAGCTATACATGTCACAACCATCAATATTTTCAAATTCTAATGTTTTTACCATTACTACTGTTTTCCACATTTACCCAGTGAATGCATTATCAGTGAATATCTGTGCATACCATTCAAATCAATAACGCTGATAACATGTAATGTTGCATACTGTAATGTTATGTTTTCGATTTCTTATCACACATTATTATAATATTCGGTTGCTGAATTCTGACTGTTTAGACATTTAGAACAGAATGTATACCAGAGTCTCCTGAATAAGCTGTGCTTCCCCGGGGGTAATGGCCATTGAGTCCAGCTCAATGGTTTCTTGGTCCATAGGCAAATCATCTAAGAAATTAACCACAGTATATATTCCAAGTAGGAAATAATTTAATTTTGCAATGCCAATCTAGTAATGATTAATTCACAAAATAACACTACCACAAACAGCTGGTAATCTGCTACTCGCTAAATAACTGCTTGTACATATGCAAACAGTTACACATAGCCTTGCCAGTTACACAAGCCTACACATATCAACGAGGAGTACAATAAGTAAGGGTATGATGATGCGACAACTAATGACACTAAACTTTATGAGATACGCAAGCAGTTTGTTAACCCGAAATTTCGCAATCTCAGCAATTTAACATTAACAAACTTAAATTGATTAGATTGATTCAGAATCACACTGCATACAGGCCAGCCCTTGAACACCATGCAACTTATTGAACTCAAAACCATTTTTATTTGAGACATCAACGACATTTTGAACAATACAACACTAACAAGGTACTTATATAACAGTGGGGGCTCGACAGAAAGGAACATGTCCCACCGACCTGAATATCCCTATGCAGATGGTTCAATTGTCAATATGATAAATAAAAGACAACAAAGGAGCTTTTGATAACAGAAAGATGAAGGTGACGATGTAATAACACAATAAATCAAATATGATGAAACTACATCAAAACAGAGTGCAAGCATGACCTCAATTAATTAGATGATATGAATTGTTTAACGATCTCTTAAATAAGTTAATTGACGACAGTTTAGATAATTCATATGATAATTGTTCCATAAAACAAAACCTAAACAATTTATTGAGAATTAGTAACACTAATTACTAATACTCATAGCAGCACCTGCTAGAAGTACTATCATTCATCATATGAGATCTTAGTAAAGATCCTCACCTCTTACAGAACAAAGAAATGAACTGCTATCACTTTCCTCAGCTTCTTCCATTTCATCATACTCCTCTTCCTCCATGTTTTCGATTTCACAATTGCCTTTAAACAAATGATGAAAGTCCATTAAAATCCATCACAACAGTGGTTGACTGGCCATTCTACCTGTGTGCCAAGGCACATGGGCCCCTCTGCTTTCAGTATGTGGGCCACCAAGGTCAGAAAGGAATAAACTATATATCAAAACAATAAATGCAACCTCACAAACCTTGAGGCTATTTACATGCTTGCAAGGCCCCAAATGTTCCACTCCATCTCAGCATTACAAGAAGAAGGAATGAATAAGCACCTGCTATGCTGAGAACGAATAATTACATGTAACAGTTCTTTCAAATGATACAAACCATAACTGCATGCAGCATGTACAACAGTACAATAGGACCCCTGCAGATAAGCTGTTGTCTCTCTGGCATACTAACTATCAATCTCCTATGTTGTAGTCTCATTTGACATTCATTTAAACTGCAGTTTCAATCTCAAATATGCAGATGATAAATAATTGCTAGTTGGTTCGTCACACCTTGACACTGTTGCCAAACAGATTGACTGCATTTCGTACTCTGCCAAAAACGAACAACCTACATCTTTAATACAACAGCATGCACAAGATGATGTATCTCAGAGAGACATAAAGAGCTCTTCTATTAAACAGATATCACATGAAGCCGAATGGGTGGAATCAATACGGAATCATGAGAAACGTAAAGACAACACCTAAGAATGACTACACAAATAGACCATGTCATTGCATGCTCCACTTCTTCAATGCATGCACTAAATGTGCATAAATCACACAAAATTACAAAAGCAGCATTAAAAGAGGTTGCACAATCCACCGCATGCATGCCTCACTTGCTTGGTGGAGCAATAGAAAACCTGAACGGAGGGTCTTTCGTTCGGAACATGCCGAGTTTCTCGATAAAAACACCTATGACTCCGGGATCAGCGACATTTTCAAAAATTGTGAAATTTTACTTTTGCCTGGAAACGCTCCACAATTGTATATTATCATAGTGAGAAGTAAGTCTAAGGTGAATTATTGAGAATATCACACTATTTTAACACAGAAACAGTAAGAAAGAGCAAGAAAGTGACCATATTTGCCATTGAAATAGAGAAGAGAAAATCTATCACATCACAGCCATTCCCTGAACAAATTTAGATATCTATGCAGAATTGTGATGAGAATAGGTCCACACAGATGCCTGTCAAATATTATTTGGTTTGGAACATGTCGAGTTTCTCGATAAAAAAACCGATGACTCCGGCCGGGATCAGCGACATTTTCAAAAATTGTGAAATTTTACTTTTGCCTGGAAACCCTCCAGAATTGTATATTATCATAGTGAGAAGTAAGTCTAAGGTGAATTATTGAGAATATCACACTATTTTAACACAGAAACAGTAAGAAAGAGCAAGAAAGTGACCATATTTGCCATTGAAATAGAGAAGAGAAAATCTATCACATCACAGCCATTCCCTGAACAAATTTAGATATCTATGCAGAATTGTGATGAGAATAGGTCCACACAGATGCCTGTCAAATATTATTTGGTTTGGAACATGTCGAGTTTCTCGATAAAAAAACCGATGACTCCGGGATCAGCGACATTTTCAAAAATTGTGAAATTTTACTTTTGCCTGGAAACGCTCCACAATTGTATATTATCATAGTGAGAAGTAAGTCTAAGGTGAATTATTGAGAATATCACACTATTTTAACACAGAAACAGTAAGAAAGAGCAAGAAAGTGACCATATTTGCCATTGAAATAGAGAAGAGAAAATCTATCACATCACAGCCATTCCCTGAACAAATTTAGATATCTATGCAGAATTGTGATGAGAATAGGTCCACACAGATGCCTGTCAAATATTATTTGGTTTGGAACATGTCGAGTTTCTCGATAAAAAAACCGATGACTCCGGCCGGGATCAGCGACATTTTCAAAAATTGTGAAATTTTACTTTTGCCTGGAAACCCTCCAGAATTGTATATTATCATAGTGAGAAGTAAGTCTAAGGTGAATTATTGAGAATATCACACTATTTTAACACAGAAACAGTAAGAAAGAGCAAGAAAGTGACCATATTTGCCATTGAAATAGAGAAGAGAAAATCTATCACATCACAGCCATTCCCTGAACAAATTTAGATATCTATGCAGAATTGTGATGAGAATAGGTCCACACAGATGCCTGTCAAATATTATTTGGTTTGGAACATGTCGAGTTTCTCGATAAAAAAACCGATGACTCCGGGATCAGCGACATTTTCAAAAATTGTGAAATTTTACTTTTGCCTGGAAACCCTCCACAATTGTATATTATCATAGTGAGAAGTAAGTCTAAGGTGAATTATTGAGAATATCACACTATTTTAACACAGAAACAGTAAGAAAGAGCAAGAAAGTGACCATATTTGCCATTGAAATAGAGAAGAGAAAATCTATCACATCACAGCCATTCCCTGAACAAATTTAGATATCTATGCAGAATTGTGATGAGAATAGGTCCACACAGATGCCTGTCAAATATTATTTGGTTTGGAACATGTCGAGTTTCTCGATAAAAAAACCGATGACTCCGGGATCAGCGACATTTTCAAAAATTGTGAAATTTTACTTTTGCCTGGAAACCCTCCACAATTGTATATTATCATAGTGAGAAGTAAGTCTAAGGTGAATTATTGAGAATATCACACTATTTTAACACAGAAACAGTAAGAAAGAGCAAGAAAGTGACCATATTTGCCATTGAAATAGAGAAGAGAAAATCTATCACATCTCAGCTATTCTTTGAACAAATTTAGAGATCTATGCAGAATTGTGATCAGAGTAGGTCCACACAGATGCCTGTCAAAAATTATTTGGTTTGGAACATGTCGAGTTTCTCGATAAAAAAACCGATGACTCCGGGATCAGCGACATTTTCAAAAATTGTGAAATTTTACTTTTGCCTGGAAACGCTCCACAATTGTATATTATCATAGTGAGAAGTAAGTCTAAGGTGAATTATTATCGAGTTTCTCGATAAAAAAACCGATGACTACGGGATCAGCGACATTTTCAAAAATTGTGAAATTTTACTTTTGCCTGGAAACCCTCCAGAATTGTATATTATCATAGTGAGAAGTAAGTCTAAGGTGAATTATTGAGAATATCACACTATTTTAACACAGAAACAGTAAGAAAGAGCAAGAAAGTGACCATATTTGCCATATAAATAGAGAATAGAAAATCTATCACATCTAAGCTATTCTTTGAACAAATTTAGATATCTATGCAGAATTGTGATGAGAGTAGGTCCACACAGATGCCTGTCAAAAATCATTTGGTTTGGAACATGTCGAGTTTCTCGATAAAAAAACCGATGACTCCGGGATCAGCGACATTTTCAAAAATTGTGAAATTTTACTTTTGCCTGGAAACGCTCCACAATTGTATATTATCATAGTGAGAAGTAAGTCTAAGGTGAATTATTATCGAGTTTCACACTATTTTAACACAGAAACAGTAAGAAAGAGCAAGAAAGTGACCATATTTGCCATTGAAATAGAGAATAGAAAATCTACCACATCTCAACTATTCTTTGAACAAATTTAGGTATCTATGCAGAATTGTGATGAGAATAGGTCCACACAGATGCCTGTCAAATATTATTTGGTTTGGAACATGTCGAGTTTCACGATAAAAAAACCGATGACTCCTGTATCAGCGACATTTTCAAAAATTGTGAAATTTTACTTTTGCCTGGAAACGCTCCACAATTGTATATTATCATAGTGAGAAGTAAGTCTAAGGTGAATTATTGAGAATATCACACTATTTTACCACAGAAACAGTAAGAAAGAGCAAGAAAGTGACCATATTTGCCATATAAATAGAGAATAGAAAATCTACCACATCTCAACTATTCTTTGAACAAATTTAGGTATCTATGCAGAATTGTGATGCCAATAAGTCCACACAGATGTCTGTCAAATATTATTTGGTTTGGAACATGTCGAGTTTCTCGATAAAAAAACCGATGACTCCGGGATCAGCGACATTTTCAAAAATTGTGAAATTTTACTTTTGCCTGGAAACCCTCCAGAATTGTATATTATCATAGTGAGAAGTAAGTCTAAGGTGAATTATTGAGAATATCACACTATTTTAACACAGAAACAGTAAGAAAGAGCAAGAAAGTGACCATATTTGCCATATAAATAGAGAATAGAAAATCTATCACATCTAAGCTATTCTTTGAACAAATTTAGATATCTATGCAGAATTGTGATGAGAGTAGGTCCACACAGATGCCTGTCAAAAATCATTTGGTTTGGAACATGTCGAGTTTCTCGATAAAAAAACCGATGACTCCGGGATCAGCGACATTTTCAAAAATTGTGAAATTTTACTTTTGCCTGGAAACCCTCCACAATTGTATATTATCATAGTGAGAAGTAAGTCTAAGGTGAATTATTGAGAATATCACACTATTTTAACACAGAAACAGTAAGAAAGAGCAAGAAAGTGACCATATTTGCCATTGAAATAGAGAAGAGAAAATCTATCACATCACAGCCATTCCCTGAACAAATTTAGATATCTATGCAGAATTGTGATGAAAATAGGTCCACACAGATGCCTGTCAAATATTATTTGGTTTGGAACATGTCGAGTTTCTCGATAAAAAAACCGATGACTCCGGGATCAGCGACATTTTCAAAAATTGTGAAATTTTACTTTTGCCTGAAAACCCTCCACAATTGTATATTATCATAGTGAGAAGTAAGTCTAAGGTGAATTATTGAGAATATCACACTATTTTAACACAGAAACAGTAAGAAAGAGCAAGAAAGTGACCATATTTGCCATTGAAATAGAGAATAGAAAATCTATCACATCTAAGCTATTCTTTGAACAAATTTAGATATCTATGCAGAATTGTGATGAGAGTAGGTCCACACAGATGCCTGTCAAAAATCATTTGGTTTGGAACATGTCGAGTTTCTCGATAAAAAAACCGATGACTCCGGGATCAGCGACATTTTCAAAAATTGTGAAATTTTACTTTTGCCTGGAAACCCTCCACAATTGTATATTATCATAGTGAGAAGTAAGTCTAAGGTGAATTATTGAGAATATCACACTATTTTAACACAGAAACAGTAAGAAAGAGCAAGAAAGTGACCATATTTGCCATTGAAATAGAGAAGAGAAAATCTATCACATCACAGCCATTCCCTCAACAAATTTAGATATCTATGCAGAATTGTGATGAAAATAGGTCCACACAGATGCCTGTCAAATATTATTTGGTTTGGAACATGTCGAGTTTCTCGATAAAAAAACCGATGACTCCGGGATCAGCGACATTTTCAAAAATTGTGAAATTTTACTTTTGCCTGGAAACCCTCCACAATTGTATATTATCATAGTGAGAAGTAAGTCTAAGGTGAATTATTGAGAATATCACACTATTTTAACACAGAAACAGTAAGAAAGAGCAAGAAAGTGACCATATTTGCCATTGAAATAGAGAAGAGAAAATCTACCACATCTAAGCTATTCTTTGAACAAATTTAGGTATCTATGCAGAATTGTGATGAGAGTAGGTCCACACAGATGCCTGTCAAAAATCATTTGGTTTGGAACATGTCGAGTTTCTCGATAAAAAAACCGATGACTCCGGGATCAGCGACATTTTCAAAAATTGTGAAATTTTACTTTTGCCTGGAAACGCTCCACAATTGTATATTATCATAGTGAGAAGTAAGTCTAAGGTGAATTATTATCGAGTTTCTCGATAAAAAAACCGATGACTACGGGATCAGCGACATTTTCAAAAATTGTGAAATTTTACTTTTGCCTGGAAACCCTCCAGAATTGTATATTATCATAGTGAGAAGTAAGTCTAAGGTGAATTATTGAGAATATCACACTATTTTAACACAGAAACAGTAAGAAAGAGCAAGAAAGTGACCATATTTGCCATATAAATAGAGAATAGAAAATCTATCACATCTAAGCTATTCTTTGAACAAATTTAGATATCTATGCAGAATTGTGATGAGAGTAGGTCCACACAGATGCCTGTCAAAAATCATTTGGTTTGGAACATGTCGAGTTTCTCGATAAAAAAACCGATGACTCCGGGATCAGCGACATTTTCAAAAATTGTGAAATTTTACTTTTGCCTGGAAACCCTCCACAATTGTATATTATCATAGTGAGAAGTAAGTCTAAGGTGAATTATTGAGAATATCACACTATTTTAACACAGAAACAGTAAGAAAGAGCAAGAAAGTGACCATATTTGCCATTGAAATAGAGAAGAGAAAATCTATCACATCACAGCCATTCCCTCAACAAATTTAGATATCTATGCAGAATTGTGATGAAAATAGGTCCACACAGATGCCTGTCAAATATTATTTGGTTTGGAACATGTCGAGTTTCTCGATAAAAAAACCGATGACTCCGGGATCAGCGACATTTTCAAAATTGTGAAATTTTACTTTTGCCTGGAAACCCTCCACAATTGTATATTATCATAGTGAGAAGTAAGTCTAAGGTGAATTATTGAGAATATCACACTATTTTAACACAGAAACAGTAAGAAAGAGCAAGAAAGTGACCATATTTGCCATTGAAATAGAGAAGAGAAAATCTACCACATCTAAGCTATTCTTTGAACAAATTTAGGTATCTATGCAGAATTGTGATGAGAGTAGGTCCACACAGATGCCTGTCAAAAATCATTTGGTTTGGAACATGTCGAGTTTCTCGATAAAAAAACCGATGACTCCGGGATCAGCGACATTTTCAAAAATTGTGAAATTTTACTTTTGCCTGGAAACGCTCCACAATTGTATATTATCATAGTGAGAAGTAAGTCTAAGGTGAATTATTATCGAGTTTCTCGATAAAAAAACCGATGACTACGGGATCAGCGACATTTTCAAAAATTGTGAAATTTTACTTTTGCCTGGAAACCCTCCAGAATTGTATATTATCATAGTGAGAAGTAAGTCTAAGGTGAATTATTGAGAATATCACACTATTTTAACACAGAAACAGTAAGAAAGAGCAAGAAAGTGACCATATTTGCCATATAAATAGAGAATAGAAAATCTACCACATCTAAGCTATTCTTTGAACAAATTTAGATATCTATGCAGAATTGTGATGAGAGTAGGTCCACACAGATGCCTGTCAAAAATCATTTGGTTTGGAACATGTCGAGTTTCTCGATAAAAAAACCGATGACTCCGGGATCAGCGACATTTTCAAAATTGTGAAATTTTACTTTTGCCTGGAAACCCTCCACAATTGTATATTATCATAGTGAGAAGTAAGTCTAAGGTGAATTATTGAGAATATCACACTATTTTAACACAGAAACAGTAAGAAAGAGCAAGAAAGTGACCATATTTGCCATTGAAATAGAGAAGAGAAAATCTATCACATCACAGCCATTCCCTCAACAAATTTAGATATCTATGCAGAATTGTGATGAAAATAGGTCCACACAGATGCCTGTCAAATATTATTTGGTTTGGAACATGTCGAGTTTCTCGATAAAAAAACCGATGACTCCGGGATCAGCGACATTTTCAAAAATTGTGAAATTTTACTTTTGCCTGAAAACCCTCCACAATTGTATATTATCATAGTGAGAAGTAAGTCTAAGGTGAATTATTGAGAATATCACACTATTTTAACACAGAAACAGTAAGAAAGAGCAAGAAAGTGACCATATTTGCCATATAAATAGAGAATAGAAAATCTATCACATCTAAGCTATTCTTTGAACAAATTTAGATATCTATGCAGAATTGTGATGAGAGTAGGTCCACACAGATGCCTGTCAAAAATCATTTGGTTTGGAACATGTCGAGTTTCTCGATAAAAAAACCGATGACTCCGGGATCAGCGACATTTTCAAAAATTGTGAAATTTTACTTTTGCCTGGAAACCCTCCACAATTGTATATTATCATAGTGAGAAGTAAGTCTAAGGTGAATTATTGAGAATATCACACTATTTTAACACAGAAACAGTAAGAAAGAGCAAGAAAGTGACCATATTTGCCATTGAAATAGAGAAGAGAAAATCTATCACATCACAGCCATTCCCTCAACAAATTTAGGTATCTATGCAGAATTGTGATGAGAGTAGGTCCACACAGATGCCTGTCAAAAATCATTTGGTTTGGAACATGTCGAGTTTCTCGATAAAAAAACCGATGACTCCGGGATCAGCGACATTTTCAAAAATTGTGAAATTTTACTTTTGCCTGGAAACGCTCCACAATTGTATATTATCATAGTGAGAAGTAAGTCTAAGGTGAATTATTATCGAGTTTCTCGATAAAAAAACCGATGACTACGGGATCAGCGACATTTTCAAAAATTGTGAAATTTTACTTTTGCCTGGAAACCCTCCAGAATTGTATATTATCATAGTGAGAAGTAAGTCTAAGGTGAATTATTGAGAATATCACACTATTTTAACACAGAAACAGTAAGAAAGAGCAAGAAAGTGACCATATTTGCCATATAAATAGAGAATAGAAAATCTATCACATCTAAGCTATTCTTTGAACAAATTTAGATATCTATGCAGAATTGTGATGAGAGTAGGTCCACACAGATGCCTGTCAAAAATCATTTGGTTTGGAACATGTCGAGTTTCTCGATAAAAAAACCGATGACTCCGGGATCAGCGACATTTTCAAAAATTGTGAAATTTTACTTTTGCCTGGAAACCCTCCACAATTGTATATTATCATAGTGAGAAGTAAGTCTAAGGTGAATTATTGAGAATATCACACTATTTTAACACAGAAACAGTAAGAAAGAGCAAGAAAGTGACCATATTTGCCATTGAAATAGAGAAGAGAAAATCTATCACATCACAGCCATTCCCTGAACAAATTTAGATATCTATGCAGAATTGTGATGAAAATAGGTCCACACAGATGCCTGTCAAATATTATTTGGTTTGGAACATGTCGAGTTTCTCGATAAAAAAACCGATGACTCCGGGATCAGCGACATTTTCAAAAATTGTGAAATTTTACTTTTGCCTGGAAACCCTCCACAATTGTATATTATCATAGTGAGAAGTAAGTCTAAGGTGAATTATTGAGAATATCACACTATTTTAACACAGAAACAGTAAGAAAGAGCAAGAAAGTGACCATATTTGCCATTGAAATAGAGAAGAGAAAATCTACCACATCTAAGCTATTCTTTGAACAAATTTAGGTATCTATGCAGAATTGTGATGAGAGTAGGTCCACACAGATGCCTGTCAAAAATCATTTGGTTTGGAACATGTCGAGTTTCTCGATAAAAAAACCGATGACTCCGGGATCAGCGACATTTTCAAAAATTGTGAAATTTTACTTTTGCCTGAAAACGCTCCACAATTGTATATTATCATAGTGAGAAGTAAGTCTAAGGTGAATTATTGAGAATATCACACTATTTTAACACAGAAACAGTAAGAAAGAGCAAGAAAGTGACCATATTTGCCATTGAAATAGAGAATAGAAAATCTACCACATCTCAACTATTCTTTGAACAAATTTAGGTATCTATGCAGAATTGTGATGAGAGTAGGTCCACACAAATGCCTGTCAAAAATCATTTGGTTTGGAACATGTCGAGTTTCTCGATAAAAAAACCGATGACTCCGGGATCAGCGACATTTTCAAAAATTGTGAAATTTTACTTTTGCCTGGAAACCCTCCACAATTGTATATTATCATAGTGAGAAGTAAGTCTAAGGTGAATTATTGAGAATATCACACTATTTTAACACAGAAACAGTAAGAAAGAGCAAGAAAGTGACCATATTTGCCATTGAAATAGAGAATAGAAAATCTACCACATCTCAACTATTCTTTGAACAAATTTAGATATCTATGCAGAATTGTGATGAGAGTAGGTCCACACAAATGCCTGTCAAAAATCATTTGGTTTGGAACATGTCGAGTTTCTCGATAAAAAAACCGATGACTCCGGGATCAGCGACATTTTCAAAAATTGTGAAATTTTACTTTTGCCTGGAAACGCTCCACAATTGTATATTATCATAGTGAGAAGTAAGTCTAAGGTGAATTATTGAGAATATCACACTATTTTAACAAAGAAACAGTAAGAAAGAGCAAGAAAGTGACCATATTTGCCATATAAATAGAGAAGAGAAAATCTATCACATCACAGCCATTCCCTGAACAAATTTAGATATCTATGCAGAATTGTGATGAAAATAGGTCCACACAGATGCCTGTCAAATATTATTTGGTTTGGAACATGTCGAGTTTCTCGATAAAAAAACCGATGACTCCGGGATCAGCGACATTTTCAAAAATTGTGAAATTTTACTTTTGCCTGAAAACCTTCCACAATTGTATATTATCATAGTGAGAAGTAAGTCTAAGGTGAATTATTGAGAATATCACACTATTTTAACACAGAAACAGTAAGAAAGAGCAAGAAAGTGACCATATTTGCCATTGAAATAGAGAAGAGAAAATCTATCACATCACAGCCATTCCCTGAACAAATTTAGATATCTATGCAGAATTGTGATGAAAATAGGTCCACACAGATGCCTGTCAAATATTATTTGGTTTGGAACATGTCGAGTTTCTCGATAAAAAAACCGATGACTCCGGGATCAGCGACATTTTCAAAAATTGTGAAATTTTACTTTTGCCTGGAAACCCTCCACAATTGTATATTATCATAGTGAGAAGTAAGTCTAAGGTGAATTATTGAGAATATCACACTATTTTAACACAGAAACAGTAAGAAAGAGCAAGAAAGTGACCATATTTGCCATTGAAATAGAGAAGAGAAAATCTACCACATCGCAGCCATTCCCTGAACAAATTTAGATATCTATGCAGAATTGTGATGAAAATAGGTCCACACAGATGCCTGTCAAATATTATTTGGTTTGGAACATGTCGAGTTTCACGATAAAAAAACCGATGACTCCGGGATCAGCGACATTTTCAAAAATTGTGAAATTTTACTTTTGCCTGGAAACGCTCCACAATTGTATATTATCATAGTGAGAAGTAAGTCTAAGGTGAATTATTGAGAATATCACACTATTTTAACACAGAAACAGTAAGAAAGAGCAAGAAAGTGACCATATTTGCCATATAAATAGAGAATAGAAAATCTATCACATCTCAACTATTCTTTGAACAAATTTAGATATCTATGCAGAATTGTGATGAGAGTAGGTCCACACAGATGCCTGTCAAAAATCATTTGGTTTGGAACATGTCGAGATTCTCGATAAAAAAACCGATGACTCCGGGGTCAGCGACATTTTCAAAAATTGTGAAATTTTACTTTTGCCTGGAAACGCTCCACAATTGTATATTATCATAGTGAGAAGTAAGTCTAAGGTGAATTATTGAGAATATCACACTATTTTAACACAGAAACAGTAAGAAAGAGCAAGAAAGTGACCATATTTGCCATTGAAATAGAGAAGAGAAAATCTATCACATCACAGCCATTCCCTGAACAAATTTAGATATCTATGCAGAATTGTGATGAAAATAGGTCCACACAGATGCCTGTCAAATATTATTTGGTTTGGAACATGTCGAGTTTCTCGATAAAAAAACCGATGACTCCGGGATCAGCGACATTTTCAAAAATTGTGAAATTTTACTTTTGCCTGGAAACCCTCCACAATTGTATATTATCATAGTGAGAAGTAAGTCTAAGGTGAATTATTGAGAATATCACACTATTTTAACACAGAAACAGTAAGAAAGAGCAAGAAAGTGACCATATTTGCCATTGAAATAGAGAAGAGAAAATCTACCACATCTAAGCTATTCTTTGAACAAATTTAGGTATCTATGCAGAATTGTGATGAGAGTAGGTCCACACAGATGCCTGTCAAAAATCATTTGGTTTGGAACATGTCGAGTTTCTCGATAAAAAAACCGATGACTCCGGGATCAGCGACATTTTCAAAAATTGTGAAATTTTACTTTTGCCTGAAAACGCTCCACAATTGTATATTATCATAGTGAGAAGTAAGTCTAAGGTGAATTATTGAGAATATCACACTATTTTAACACAGAAACAGTAAGAAAGAGCAAGAAAGTGACCATATTTGCCATTGAAATAGAGAATAGAAAATCTACCACATCTCAACTATTCTTTGAACAAATTTAGGTATCTATGCAGAATTGTGATGAGAGTAGGTCCACACAAATGCCTGTCAAAAATCATTTGGTTTGGAACATGTCGAGTTTCTCGATAAAAAAACCGATGACTCCGGGATCAGCGACATTTTCAAAAATTGTGAAATTTTACTTTTGCCTGGAAACCCTCCACAATTGTATATTATCATAGTGAGAAGTAAGTCTAAGGTGAATTATTGAGAATATCACACTATTTTAACACAGAAACAGTAAGAAAGAGCAAGAAAGTGACCATATTTGCCATTGAAATAGAGAATAGAAAATCTACCACATCTCAACTATTCTTTGAACAAATTTAGATATCTATGCAGAATTGTGATGAGAGTAGGTCCACACAAATGCCTGTCAAAAATCATTTGGTTTGGAACATGTCGAGTTTCTCGATAAAAAAACCGATGACTCCGGGATCAGCGACATTTTCAAAAATTGTGAAATTTTACTTTTGCCTGGAAACGCTCCACAATTGTATATTATCATAGTGAGAAGTAAGTCTAAGGTGAATTATTGAGAATATCACACTATTTTAACAAAGAAACAGTAAGAAAGAGCAAGAAAGTGACCATATTTGCCATATAAATAGAGAAGAGAAAATCTATCACATCACAGCCATTCCCTGAACAAATTTAGATATCTATGCAGAATTGTGATGAAAATAGGTCCACACAGATGCCTGTCAAATATTATTTGGTTTGGAACATGTCGAGTTTCTCGATAAAAAAACCGATGACTCCGGGATCAGCGACATTTTCAAAAATTGTGAAATTTTACTTTTGCCTGAAAACCTTCCACAATTGTATATTATCATAGTGAGAAGTAAGTCTAAGGTGAATTATTGAGAATATCACACTATTTTAACACAGAAACAGTAAGAAAGAGCAAGAAAGTGACCATATTTGCCATTGAAATAGAGAAGAGAAAATCTATCACATCACAGCCATTCCCTGAACAAATTTAGATATCTATGCAGAATTGTGATGAAAATAGGTCCACACAGATGCCTGTCAAATATTATTTGGTTTGGAACATGTCGAGTTTCTCGATAAAAAAACCGATGACTCCGGGATCAGCGACATTTTCAAAAATTGTGAAATTTTACTTTTGCCTGGAAACCCTCCACAATTGTATATTATCATAGTGAGAAGTAAGTCTAAGGTGAATTATTGAGAATATCACACTATTTTAACACAGAAACAGTAAGAAAGAGCAAGAAAGTGACCATATTTGCCATTGAAATAGAGAAGAGAAAATCTACCACATCGCAGCCATTCCCTGAACAAATTTAGATATCTATGCAGAATTGTGATGAAAATAGGTCCACACAGATGCCTGTCAAATATTATTTGGTTTGGAACATGTCGAGTTTCACGATAAAAAAACCGATGACTCCGGGATCAGCGACATTTTCAAAAATTGTGAAATTTTACTTTTGCCTGGAAACGCTCCACAATTGTATATTATCATAGTGAGAAGTAAGTCTAAGGTGAATTATTGAGAATATCACACTATTTTAACACAGAAACAGTAAGAAAGAGCAAGAAAGTGACCATATTTGCCATATAAATAGAGAATAGAAAATCTATCACATCTCAACTATTCTTTGAACAAATTTAGATATCTATGCAGAATTGTGATGAGAGTAGGTCCACACAGATGCCTGTCAAAAATCATTTGGTTTGGAACATGTCGAGATTCTCGATAAAAAAACCGATGACTCCGGGGTCAGCGACATTTTCAAAAATTGTGAAATTTTACTTTTGCCTGGAAACGCTCCACAATTGTATATTATCATAGTGAGAAGTAAGTCTAAGGTGAATTATTGAGAATATCACACTATTTTAACACAGAAACAGTAAGAAAGAGCAAGAAAGTGACCATATTTGCCATTGAAATAGAGAAGAGAAAATCTATCACATCACAGCCATTCCCTGAACAAATTTAGATATCTATGCAGAATTGTGATGAAAATAGGTCCACACAGATGCCTGTCAAATATTATTTGGTTTGGAACATGTCGAGTTTCTCGATAAAAAAACCGATGACTCCGGGATCAGCGACATTTTCAAAAATTGTGAAATTTTACTTTTGCCTGGAAACCCTCCACAATTGTATATTATCATAGTGAGAAGTAAGTCTAAGGTGAATTATTGAGAATATCACACTATTTTAACACAGAAACAGTAAGAAAGAGCAAGAAAGTGACCATATTTGCCATTGAAATAGAGAAGAGAAAATCTACCACATCTAAGCTATTCTTTGAACAAATTTAGGTATCTATGCAGAATTGTGATGAGAGTAGGTCCACACAGATGCCTGTCAAAAATCATTTGGTTTGGAACATGTCGAGTTTCTCGATAAAAAAACCGATGACTCCGGGATCAGCGACATTTTCAAAAATTGTGAAATTTTACTTTTGCCTGAAAACGCTCCACAATTGTATATTATCATAGTGAGAAGTAAGTCTAAGGTGAATTATTGAGAATATCACACTATTTTAACACAGAAACAGTAAGAAAGAGCAAGAAAGTGACCATATTTGCCATTGAAATAGAGAATAGAAAATCTACCACATCTCAACTATTCTTTGAACAAATTTAGGTATCTATGCAGAATTGTGATGAGAGTAGGTCCACACAAATGCCTGTCAAAAATCATTTGGTTTGGAACATGTCGAGTTTCTCGATAAAAAAACCGATGACTCCGGGATCAGCGACATTTTCAAAAATTGTGAAATTTTACTTTTGCCTGGAAACCCTCCACAATTGTATATTATCATAGTGAGAAGTAAGTCTAAGGTGAATTATTGAGAATATCACACTATTTTAACACAGAAACAGTAAGAAAGAGCAAGAAAGTGACCATATTTGCCATTGAAATAGAGAATAGAAAATCTACCACATCTCAACTATTCTTTGAACAAATTTAGATATCTATGCAGAATTGTGATGAGAGTAGGTCCACACAAATGCCTGTCAAAAATCATTTGGTTTGGAACATGTCGAGTTTCTCGATAAAAAAACCGATGACTCCGGGATCAGCGACATTTTCAAAAATTGTGAAATTTTACTTTTGCCTGGAAACGCTCCACAATTGTATATTATCATAGTGAGAAGTAAGTCTAAGGTGAATTATTGAGAATATCACACTATTTTAACAAAGAAACAGTAAGAAAGAGCAAGAAAGTGACCATATTTGCCATATAAATAGAGAAGAGAAAATCTATCACATCACAGCCATTCCCTGAACAAATTTAGATATCTATGCAGAATTGTGATGAAAATAGGTCCACACAGATGCCTGTCAAATATTATTTGGTTTGGAACATGTCGAGTTTCTCGATAAAAAAACCGATGACTCCGGGATCAGCGACATTTTCAAAAATTGTGAAATTTTACTTTTGCCTGAAAACCTTCCACAATTGTATATTATCATAGTGAGAAGTAAGTCTAAGGTGAATTATTGAGAATATCACACTATTTTAACACAGAAACAGTAAGAAAGAGCAAGAAAGTGACCATATTTGCCATTGAAATAGAGAAGAGAAAATCTATCACATCACAGCCATTCCCTGAACAAATTTAGATATCTATGCAGAATTGTGATGAAAATAGGTCCACACAGATGCCTGTCAAATATTATTTGGTTTGGAACATGTCGAGTTTCTCGATAAAAAAACCGATGACTCCGGGATCAGCGACATTTTCAAAAATTGTGAAATTTTACTTTTGCCTGGAAACCCTCCACAATTGTATATTATCATAGTGAGAAGTAAGTCTAAGGTGAATTATTGAGAATATCACACTATTTTAACACAGAAACAGTAAGAAAGAGCAAGAAAGTGACCATATTTGCCATTGAAATAGAGAAGAGAAAATCTACCACATCGCAGCCATTCCCTGAACAAATTTAGATATCTATGCAGAATTGTGATGAAAATAGGTCCACACAGATGCCTGTCAAATATTATTTGGTTTGGAACATGTCGAGTTTCACGATAAAAAAACCGATGACTCCGGGATCAGCGACATTTTCAAAAATTGTGAAATTTTACTTTTGCCTGGAAACGCTCCACAATTGTATATTATCATAGTGAGAAGTAAGTCTAAGGTGAATTATTGAGAATATCACACTATTTTAACACAGAAACAGTAAGAAAGAGCAAGAAAGTGACCATATTTGCCATATAAATAGAGAATAGAAAATCTATCACATCTCAACTATTCTTTGAACAAATTTAGATATCTATGCAGAATTGTGATGAGAGTAGGTCCACACAGATGCCTGTCAAAAATCATTTGGTTTGGAACATGTCGAGATTCTCGATAAAAAAACCGATGACTCCGGGGTCAGCGACATTTTCAAAAATTGTGAAATTTTACTTTTGCCTGGAAACGCTCCACAATTGTATATTATCATAGTGAGAAGTAAGTCTAAGGTGAATTATTGAGAATATCACACTATTTTAACAAAGAAACAGTAAGAAAGAGCAAGAAAGTGACCATATTTGCCATATAAATAGAGAAGAGAAAATCTATCACATCACAGCCATTCCCTGAACAAATTTAGATATCTATGCAGAATTGTGATGAGAATAGGTCCACACAGATGCCTGTCAAATATTATTTGGTTTGGAACATGTCGAGTTTCTCGATAAAAAAACCGATGACTCCGGGATCAGCGACATTTTCAAAAATTGTGAAATTTTACTTTTGCCTGGAAACCCTCCACAATTGTATATTATCATAGTGAGAAGTAAGTCTAAGGTGAATTATTGAGAATATCACACTATTTTAACACAGAAACAGTAAGAAAGAGCAAGAAAGTGACCATATTTGCCATTGAAATAGAGAAGAGAAAATCTATCACATCACAGCCATTCCCTGAACAAATTTAGATATCTATGCAGAATTGTGATGAAAATAGGTCCACACAGATGCCTGTCAAATATTATTTGGTTTGGAACATGTCGAGTTTCTCGATAAAAAAACCGATGACTCCGGGATCAGCGACATTTTCAAAAATTGTGAAATTTTACTTTTGCCTGGAAACGCTCCACAATTGTATATTATCATAGTGAGAAGTAAGTCTAAGGTGAATTATTGAGAATATCACACTATTTTAACACAGAAACAGTAAGAAAGAGCAAGAAAGTGACCATATTTGCCATATAAATAGAGAATAGAAAATCTATCACATCTCAACTATTCTTTGAACAAATTTAGATATCTATGCAGAATTGTGATGAGAGTAGGTCCACACAGATGCCTGTCAAAAATCATTTGGTTTGGAACATGTCGAGATTCTCGATAAAAAAACCGATGACTCCGGGGTCAGCGACATTTTCAAAAATTGTGAAATTTTACTTTTGCCTGGAAACCCTCCACAATTGTATATTATCATAGTGAGAAGTAAGTCTAAGGTGAATTATTGAGAATATCACACTATTTTAACACAGAAACAGTAAGAAAGAGCAAGAAAGTGACCATATTTGCCATTAAAATAGAGAAGAGAAAATCTACCACATCTAAGCTATTCTTTGAACAAATTTAGGTATCTATGCAGAATTGTGATGAGAATAGGTCCACACAGATGCCTGTCAAATATTATTTGGTTTGGAACATGTCGAGTTTCTCGATAAAAAAACCGATGACTCCGGGATCAGCGACATTTTCAAAAATTGTGAAATTTTACTTTTGACTGGAAACCCTCCAGAATTGTATATTATCATAGTGAGAAGTAAGTCTAAGGTGAATTATTGAGAATATCACACTATTTTAACACAGAAACAGTAAGAAAGAGCAAGAAAGTGACCATATTTGCCATATAAATAGAGAATAGAAAATCTATCACATCTAAGCTATTCTTTGAACAAATTTAGATATCTATGCAGAATTGTGATGCCAATAAGTCCACACAGATGCCTGTCAAAAATCATTTGGTTTGGAACATGTCGAGTTTCTCGATAAAAAAACCGATGACTCCGGGATCAGCGACATTTTCAAAAATTGTGAAATTTTACTTTTGCCTGGAAACCCTCCACAATTGTATATTATCATAGTGAGAAGTAAGTCTAAGGTGAATTATTGAGAATATCACACTATTTTAACACAGAAACAGTAAGAAAGAGCAAGAAAGTGACCATATTTGCCATATAAATAGAGAAGAGAAAATCTATCACATCACAGCCATTCCCTGAACAAATTTAGATATCTATGCAGAATTGTGATGAAAATAGGTCCACACAGATGCCTGTCAAATATTATTTGGTTTGGAACATGTCGAGTTTCTCGATAAAAAAACCGATGACTCCGGGATCAGCGACATTTTCAAAAATTGTGAAATTTTACTTTTGCCTGGAAACCCTCCACAATTGTATATTATCATAGTGAGAAGTAAGTCTAAGGTGAATTATTGAGAATATCACACTATTTTAACACAGAAACCGTAAGAAAGAGCAAGAAAGTGACCATATTTGCCATTGAAATAGAGAAGAGAAAATCTACCACATCTAAGCTATTCTTTGAACAAATTTAGGTATCTATGCAGAATTGTGATGAGAGTAGGTCCACACAGATGCCTGTCAAAAATCATTTGGTTTGGAACATGTCGAGTTTCTCGATAAAAAAACCGATGACTCCGGGATCAGCGACATTTTCAAAAATTGTGAAATTTTACTTTTGCCTGGAAACGCTCCACAATTGTATATTATCATAGTGAGAAGTAAGTCTAAGGTGAATTATTGAGAATATCACACTATTTTAACACAGAAACAGTAAGAAAGAGCAAGAAAGTGACCATATTTGCCATTGAAATAGAGAATAGAAAATCTACCACATCTCAACTATTCTTTGAACAAATTTAGGTATCTATGCAGAATTGTGATGAGAATAGGTCCACACAGATGCCTGTCAAATATTATTTGGTTTGGAACATGTCGAGTTTCACGATAAAAAAACCGATGACTCCTGTATCAGCGACATTTTCAAAAATTGTGAAATTTTACTTTTGCCTGGAAACGCTCCACAATTGTATATTATCATAGTGAGAAGTAAGTCTAAGGTGAATTATTGAGAATATCACACTATTTTACCACAGAAACAGTAAGAAAGAGCAAGAAAGTGACCATATTTGCCATATAAATAGAGAATAGAAAATCTACCACATCTCAACTATTCTTTGAACAAATTTAGGTATCTATGCAGAATTGTGATGCCAATAAGTCCACACAGATGTCTGTCAAATATTATTTGGTTTGGAACATGTCGAGTTTCTCGATAAAAAAACCGATGACTCCGGGATCAGCGACATTTTCAAAAATTGTGAAATTTTACTTTTGCCTGGAAACGCTCCACAATTGTATATTATCATAGTGAGAAGTAAGTCTAAGGTGAATTATTGAGAATATCACACTATTTTAACACAGAAACAGTAAGAAAGAGCAAGAAAGTGACCATATTTGCCATATAAATAGAGAATAGAAAATCTATCACATCTCAACTATTCTTTGAACAAATTTAGATATCTATGCAGAATTGTGATGAGAGTAGGTCCACACAGATGCCTGTCAAAAATCATTTGGTTTGGAACATGTCGAGATTCTCGATAAAAAAACCGATGACTCCGGGATCAGCGACATTTTCAAAAATTGTGAAATTTTACTTTTGCCTGGAAACCCTCCACAATTGTATATTATCATAGTGAGAAGTAAGTCTAAGGTGAATTATTGAGAATATCACACTATTTTAACACAGAAACAGTAAGAAAGAGCAAGAAAGTGACCATATTTGCCATATAAATAGAGAAGAGAAAATCTATCACATCACAGCCATTCCCTGAACAAATTTAGATATTTATGCAGAATTGTGATGAGAGTAGGTTCACACAGATGCCTGTCAAATATTATTTGGTTTGGAACATGTCGAGTTTCTCGATAAAAAAACCGATGACTCCGGGATCAGCGACATTTTCAAAAATTGTGAAATTTTACTTTTGCCTGGAAACGCTCCACAATTGTATATTATCATAGTGAGAAGTAAGTCTAAGGTGAATTATTGAGAATATCACACTATTTTAACACAGAAACAGTAAGAAAGAGCAAGAAAGTGACCATATTTGCCATTGAAATAGAGAATAGAAAATCTATCACATCTAAGCTATTCTTTGAACAAATTTAGATATCTATGCAGAATTGTGATGAGAGTAGGTCCACACAAATGCCTGTCAAAAATTATTTGGTTTGGAACATGTCGAGTTTCTCGATAAAAAAACCGATGACTCCGGGATCAGCGACATTTTCAAAAATTGTGAAATTTTACTTTTGCCTGGAAACCCTCCACAATTGTATATTATCATAGTGAGAAGTAAGTCTAAGGTGAATTATTGAGAATATCACACTATTTTAACACAGAAACAGTAAGAAAGAGCAAGAAAGTGACCATATTTGCCATTGAAATAGAGAAGAGAAAATCTACCACATCTAAGCTATTCTTTGAACAAATTTAGGTATCTATGCAGAATTGTGATGAGAATAGGTCCACACAGATGCCTGTCAAATATTATTTGGTTTGGAACATGTCGAGTTTCTCGATAAAAAAACCGATGACTCCGGGATCAGCGACATTTTCAAAAATTGTGAAATTTTACTTTTGCCTGGAAACCCTCCACAATTGTATATTATCATAGTGAGAAGTAAGTCTAAGGTGAATTATTGAGAATATCACACTATTTTAACACAGAAACAGTAAGAAAGAGCAAGAAAGTGACCATATTTGCCATATAAATAGAGAATAGAAAATCTACCACATCTCAACTATTCTTTGAACAAATTTAGATATCTATGCAGAATTGTGATGAGAGTAGGTCCACACAAATGCCTGTCAAAAATCATTTGGTTTGGAACATGTCGAGTTTCTCGATAAAAAAACCGATGACTCCGGGATCAGCGACATTTTCAAAAATTGTGAAATTTTACTTTTGCCTGGAAACCCTCCACAATTGTATATTATCATAGTGAGAAGTAAGTCTAAGGTGAATTATTGAGAATATCACACTATTTTAACACAGAAACAGTAAGAAAGAGCAAGAAAGTGACCATATTTGCCATTGAAATAGAGAAGAGAAAATCTATCACATCACAGCCATTCCCTGAACAAATTTAGATATCTATGCAGAATTGTGATGAGAGTAGGTCCACACAAATGCCTGTCAAAAATTATTTGGTTTGGAACATGTCGAGTTTCTCGATAAAAAAACCGATGACTCCGGGATCAGCGACATTTTCAAAAATTGTGAAATTTTACTTTTGCCTGGAAACCCTCCACAATTGTATATTATCATAGTGAGAAGTAAGTCTAAGGTGAATTATTGAGAATATCACACTATTTTAACACAGAAACAGTAAGAAAGAGCAAGAAAGTGACCATATTTGCCATATAAATAGAGAATAGAAAATCTACCACATCTCAACTATTCTTTGAACAAATTTAGATATCTATGCAGAATTGTGATGAGAGTAGGTCCACACAGATGCCTGTCAAAAATCATTTGGTTTGGAACATGTCGAGTTTCTCGATAAAAAAACCGATGACTCCGGGATCAGCGACATTTTCAAAAATTGTGAAATTTTACTTTTGCCTGGAAACGCTCCACAATTGTATATTATCATAGTGAGAAGTAAGTCTAAGGTGAATTATTGAGAATATCACACTATTTTAACACAGAAACAGTAAGAAAGAGCAAGAAAGTGACCATATTTGCCATTGAAATAGAGAATAGAAAATCTATCACATCTAAGCTATTCTTTGAACAAATTTAGATATCTATGCAGAATTGTGATGAGAGTAGGTCCACACAAATGCCTGTCAAAAATTATTTGGTTTGGAACATGTCGAGTTTCTCGATAAAAAAACCGATGACTCCGGGATCAGCGACATTTTCAAAAATTGTGAAATTTTACTTTTGCCTGGAAACCCTCCACAATTGTATATTATCATAGTGAGAAGTAAGTCTAAGGTGAATTATTGAGAATATCACACTATTTTAACACAGAAACAGTAAGAAAGAGCAAGAAAGTGACCATATTTGCCATTGAAATAGAGAATAGAAAATCTATCACATCTCAGCTACTCTTTGAACAAATTTAGATATCTATGCAGAACTGTGATGCCAATAAGTCCACACAGATGCCTGTCAAAAATCATTTGGTTTGGAACATGTCGAGTTTCTCGATAAAAAAACCGATGACTCCGGGATCAGCGACATTTTCAAAAATTGTGAAATTTTACTTTTGCCTGGAAACGCTCCACAATTGTATATTATCATAGTGAGAAGTAAGTCTAAGGTGAATTATTGAGAATATCACACTATTTTAACACAGAAACAGTAAGAAAGAGCAAGAAAGTGACCATATTTGCCATTGAAATAGAGAATAGAAAATCTATCACATCTCAACTATTCTTTGAACAAATTTAGATATCTATGCAGAATTGTGATGAGAGTAGGTCCACACAAATGCCTGTCAAAAATTATTTGGTTTGGAACATGTCGAGTTTCTCGATAAAAAAACCGATGACTCCGGGATCAGCGACATTTTCAAAAATTGTGAAATTTTACTTTTGCCTGGAAACCCTCCACAATTGTATATTATCATAGTGAGAAGTAAGTCTAAGGTGAATTATTGAGAATATCACACTATTTTAACACAGAAACAGTAAGAAAGAGCAAGAAAGTGACCATATTTGCCATATAAATAGAGAAGAGAAAATCTATCACATCACAGCCATTCCCTGAACAAATTTAGATATCTATGCAGAATTGTGATGAAAATAGGTCCACACAGATGCCTGTCAAATATTATTTGGTTTGGAACATGTCGAGTTTCTCGATAAAAAAACCGATGACTCCTGTATCAGCGACATTTTCAAAAATTGTGAAATTTTACTTTTGCCTGGAAACGCTCCACAATTGTATATTATCATAGTGAGAAGTAAGTCTAAGGTGAATTATTGAGAATATCACACTATTTTAACACAGAAACAGTAAGAAAGAGCAAGAAAGTGACCATATTTGCCATTAAAATAGAGAAGAGAAAATCTACCACATCTAAGCTATTCTTTGAACAAATTTAGGTATCTATGCAGAATTGTGATGAGAATAGGTCCACACAGATGCCTGTCAAATATTATTTGGTTTGGAACATGTCGAGTTTCTCGATAAAAAAACCGATGACTCCGGGATCAGCGACATTTTCAAAAATTGTGAAATTTTACTTTTGACTGGAAACCCTCCAGAATTGTATATTATCATAGTGAGAAGTAAGTCTAAGGTGAATTATTGAGAATATCACACTATTTTAACACAGAAACAGTAAGAAAGAGCAAGAAAGTGACCATATTTGCCATATAAATAGAGAATAGAAAATCTATCACATCTAAGCTATTCTTTGAACAAATTTAGGTATCTATGCAGAATTGTGATGAGAATAGGTCCACACAGATGCCTGTCAAATATTATTTGGTTTGGAACATGTCGAGTTTCTCGATAAAAAAACCGATGACTCCGGGATCAGCGACATTTTCAAAAATTGTGAAATTTTACTTTTGACTGGAAACCCTCCAGAATTGTATATTATCATAGTGAGAAGTAAGTCTAAGGTGAATTATTGAGAATATCACACTATTTTAACACAGAAACAGTAAGAAAGAGCAAGAAAGTGACCATATTTGCCATTGAAATAGAGAATAGAAAATCTACCACATCTAAGCTATTCTTTGAACAAATTTAGGTATCTATGCAGAATTGTGATGAGAATAGGTCCACACAGATGCCTGTCAAATATTATTTGGTTTGGAACATGTCGAGTTTCTCGATAAAAAAACCGATGACTCCGGGATCAGCGACATTTTCAAAAATTGTGAAATTTTACTTTTGCCTGGAAACCCTCCACAATTGTATATTATCATAGTGAGAAGTAAGTCTAAGGTGAATTATTGAGAATATCACACTATTTTAACACAGAAACAGTAAGAAAGAGCAAGAAAGTGACCATATTTGCCATTGAAATAGAGAATAGAAAATCTACCACATCTCAACTATTCTTTGAACAAATTTAGGTATCTATGCAGAATTGTGATGAGAATAGGTCCACACAGATGCCTGTCAAATATTATTTGGTTTGGAACATGTCGAGTTTCACGATAAAAAAACCGATGACTCCTGTATCAGCGACATTTTCAAAAATTGTGAAATTTTACTTTTGCCTGGAAACGCTCCACAATTGTATATTATCATAGTGAGAAGTAAGTCTAAGGTGAATTATTGAGAATATCACACTATTTTAACACAGAAACAGTAAGAAAGAGCAAGAAAGTGACCATATTTGCCATATAAATAGAGAATAGAAAATCTACCACATCTCAACTATTCTTTGAACAAATTTAGGTATCTATGCAGAATTGTGATGCCAATAAGTCCACACAGATGTCTGTCAAATATTATTTGGTTTGGAACATGTCGAGTTTCTCGATAAAAAAACCGATGACTCCGGGATCAGCGACATTTTCAAAAATTGTGAAATTTTACTTTTGCCTGGAAACCCTCCACAATTGTATATTATCATAGTGAGAAGTAAGTCTAAGGTGAATTATTGAGAATATCACACTATTTTAACACAGAAACAGTAAGAAAGAGCAAGAAAGTGACCATATTTGCCATTGAAATAGAGAATAGAAAATCTATCACATCTCAACTATTCTTTGAACAAATTTAGATATCTATGCAGAATTGTGATGAGAGTAGGTCCACACAAATGCCTGTCAAAAATCATTTGGTTTGGAACATGTCGAGTTTCTCGATAAAAAAACCGATGACTCCGGGATCAGCGACATTTTCAAAAATTGTGAAATTTTACTTTTGCCTGGAAACCCTCCACAATTGTATATTATCATAGTGAGAAGTAAGTCTAAGGTGAATTATTGAGAATATCACACTATTTTAACACAGAAACAGTAAGAAAGAGCAAGAAAGTGACCATATTTGCCATTGAAATAGAGAATAGAAAATCTACCACATCTCAACTATTCTTTGAACAAATTTAGGTATCTATGCAGAATTGTGATGAGAATAGGTCCACACAGATGCCTGTCAAATATTATTTGGTTTGGAACATGTCGAGTTTCACGATAAAAAAACCGATGACTCCTGTATCAGCGACATTTTCAAAAATTGTGAAATTTTACTTTTGCCTGGAAACGCTCCACAATTGTATATTATCATAGTGAGAAGTAAGTCTAAGGTGAATTATTGAGAATATCACACTATTTTAACACAGAAACAGTAAGAAAGAGCAAGAAAGTGACCATATTTGCCATATAAATAGAGAATAGAAAATCTACCACATCTCAACTATTCTTTGAACAAATTTAGGTATCTATGCAGAATTGTGATGCCAATAAGTCCACACAGATGTCTGTCAAATATTATTTGGTTTGGAACATGTCGAGTTTCTCGATAAAAAAACCGATGACTCCGGGATCAGCGACATTTTCAAAAATTGTGAAATTTTACTTTTGCCTGGAAACCCTCCACAATTGTATATTATCATAGTGAGAAGTAAGTCTAAGGTGAATTATTGAGAATATCACACTATTTTAACACAGAAACAGTAAGAAAGAGCAAGAAAGTGACCATATTTGCCATTGAAATAGAGAATAGAAAATCTATCACATCTCAACTATTCTTTGAACAAATTTAGATATCTATGCAGAATTGTGATGAGAGTAGGTCCACACAAATGCCTGTCAAAAATTATTTGGTTTGGAACATGTCGAGTTTCTCGATAAAAAAACCGATGACTCCGGGATCAGCGACATTTTCAAAAATTGTGAACTTTTACTTTTGCCTGGAAACCCTCCACAATTGTATATTATCATAGTGAGAAGTAAGTCTAAGGTGAATTATTGAGAATATCACACTATTTTAACACAGAAACAGTAAGAAAGAGCAAGAAAGTGACCATATTTGCCATTGAAATAGAGAATAGAAAATCTACCACATCTCAACTATTCTTTGAACAAATTTAGGTATCTATGCAGAATTGTGATGAAAATAGGTCCACACAGATGCCTGTCAAAAATCATTTGGTTTGGAACATGTCGAGTTTCTCGATAAAAAAACCGATGACTCCGGGATCAGCGACATTTTCAAAAATTGTGAAATTTTACTTTTGCCTGGAAACCCTCCACAATTGTATATTATCATAGTGAGAAGTAAGTCTAAGGTGAATTATTGAGAATATCACACTATTTTAACACAGAAACAGTAAGAAAGAGCAAGAAAGTGACCATATTTGCCATATAAATAGAGAAGAGAAAATCTACCACATCTCAACTATTCTTTGAACAAATTTAGATATCTATGCAGAATTGTGATGAGAATAGGTCCACACAGATGCCTGTCAAAAATTATTTGGTTTGGAACATGTCGAGTTTCTCGATAAAAAAACCGATGACTCCGGGATCAGCGACATCTTCAAAAATTGTGAAATTTTACTTTTGCCTGGAAACCCTCCACAATTGTATATTATCATAGTGAGAAGTAAGTCTAAGGTGAATTATTGAGAATATCACACTATTTTAACACAGAAACAGTAAGAAAGAGCAAGAAAGTGACCATATTTGCCATTGAAATAGAGAATAGAAAATCTACCACATCTCAACTATTCTTTGAACAAATTTAGATATCTATGCAGAATTGTGATGAGAGTAGGTCCACACAAATGCCTGTCAAAAATCATTTGGTTTGGAACATGTCGAGTTTCTCGATAAAAAAAACCGATGACTCCGGGATCAGCGACATTTTCAAAAATTGTGAAATTTTACTTTTGCCTGGAAACCCTCCATAATTGTATATTATCATAGTGAGAAGTAAGTCTAAGGTGAATTATTGAGAATATCACACTATTTTAACACAGAAACAGTAAGAAAGAGCAAGAAAGTGACCATATTTGCCATATAAATAGAGAATAGAAAATCTACCACATCTCAACTATTCTTTGAACAAATTTAGATATCTATGCAGAATTGTGATGAGAGTAGGTCCACACAAATGCCTGTCAAAAATCATTTGGTTTGGAACATGTCGAGTTTCTCGATAAAAAAACCGATGACTCCGGGATCAGCGACATTTTCAAAAATTGTGAAATTTTACTTTTGCCTGGAAACCCTCCACAATTGTATATTATCATAGTGAGAAGTAAGTCTAAGGTGAATTATTGAGAATATCACACTATTTTAACACAGAAACAGTAAGAAAGAGCAAGAAAGTGACCATATTTGCCATTGAAATAGAGAATAGAAAATCTATCACATCTCAGCTACTCTTTGAACAAATTTAGATATCTATGCAGAACTGTGATGCCAATAAGTCCACACAGATGCCTGTCAAATATTATTTGGTTTGGAACATGTCGAGTTTCTCGATAAAAAAACCGATGACTCCGGGATCAGCGACATTTTCAAAAATTGTGAAATTTTACTTTTGCCTGGAAACGCTCCACAATTGTATATTATCATAGTGAGAAGTAAGTCTAAGGTGAATTATTGAGAATATCACACTATTTTAACACAGAAACAGTAAGAAAGAGCAAGAAAGTGACCATATTTGCCATTGAAATAGAGAATAGAAAATCTACCACATCTCAACTATTCTTTGAACAAATTTAGGTATCTATGCAGAATTGTGATGAGAATAGGTCCACACAGATGCCTGTCAAATATTATTTGGTTTGGAACATGTCGAGTTTCTCGATAAAAAAACCGATGACTCCGGGATCAGCGACATTTTCAAAAATTGTGAAATTTTACTTTTGCCTGGAAACCCTCCACAATTGTATATTATCATAGTGAGAAGTAAGTCTAAGGTGAATTATTGAGAATATCACACTATTTTAACACAGAAACAGTAAGAAAGAGCAAGAAAGTGACCATATTTGCCATTGAAATAGAGAATAGAAAATCTATCACATCTCAACTATTCTTTGAACAAATTTAGATATCTATGCAGAATTGTGATGAGAGTAGGTCCACACAAATGCCTGTCAAAAATTATTTGGTTTGGAACATGTCGAGTTTCTCGATAAAAAAACCGATGACTCCGGGATCAGCGACATTTTCAAAAATTGTGAAATTTTACTTTTGCCTGGAAACCCTCCACAATTGTATATTATCATAGTGAGAAGTAAGTCTAAGGTGAATTATTGAGAATATCACACTATTTTAACACAGAAACAGTAAGAAAGAGCAAGAAAGTGACCATATTTGCCATTGAAATAGAGAATAGAAAATCTATCACATCTCAGCTACTCTTTGAACAAATTTAGATATCTATGCAGAACTGTGATGCCAATAAGTCCACACAGATGCCTGTCAAATATTATTTGGTTTGGAACATGTCGAGTTTCTCGATAAAAAAACCGATGACTCCGGGATCAGCGACATTTTCAAAAATTGTGAAATTTTACTTTTGCCTGGAAACGCTCCACAATTGTATATTATCATAGTGAGAAGTAAGTCTAAGGTGAATTATTGAGAATATCACACTACTTTAACACAGAAACAGTAAGAAAGAGCAAGAAAGTGACCATATTTGCCATATAAATAGAGAATAGAAAATCTACCACATCTCAACTATTCTTTGAACAAATTTAGGTATCTATGCAGAATTGTGATGAGAATAGGTCCACACAGATGCCTGTCAAATATTATTTGGTTTGGAACATGTCGAGTTTCTCGATAAAAAAACCGATGACTCCGGGATCAGCGACATTTTCAAAAATTGTGAAATTTTACTTTTGCCTGGAAACCCTCCATAATTGTATATTATCATAGTGAGAAGTAAGTCTAAGGTGAATTATTGAGAATATCACACTATTTTAACACAGAAACAGTAAGAAAGAGCAAGAAAGTGACCATATTTGCCATATAAATAGAGAATAGAAAATCTACCACATCTCAACTATTCTTTGAACAAATTTAGATATCTATGCAGAATTGTGATGAGAGTAGGTCCACACAAATGCCTGTCAAAAATCATTTGGTTTGGAACATGTCGAGTTTCTCGATAAAAAAACCGATGACTCCGGGATCAGCGACATTTTCAAAAATTGTGAAATTTTACTTTTGCCTGGAAACGCTCCACAATTGTATATTATCATAGTGAGAAGTAAGTCTAAGGTGAATTATTGAGAATATCACACTATTTTAACACAGAAACAGTAAGAAAGAGCAAGAAAGTGACCATATTTGCCATTGAAATAGAGAATAGAAAATCTACCACATCTCAACTATTCTTTGAACAAATTTAGGTATCTATGCAGAATTGTGATGAGAATAGGTCCACACAGATGCCTGTCAAATATTATTTGGTTTGGAACATGTCGAGTTTCTCGATAAAAAAACCGATGACTCCGGGATCAGCGACATTTTCAAAAATTGTGAAATTTTACTTTTGCCTGGAAACCCTCCATAATTGTATATTATCATAGTGAGAAGTAAGTCTAAGGTGAATTATTGAGAATATCACACTATTTTAACACAGAAACAGTAAGAAAGAGCAAGAAAGTGACCATATTTGCCATATAAATAGAGAATAGAAAATCTACCACATCTCAACTATTCTTTGAACAAATTTAGATATCTATGCAGAATTGTGATGAGAGTAGGTCCACACAAATGCCTGTCAAAAATCATTTGGTTTGGAACATGTCGAGTTTCTCGATAAAAAAACCGATGACTCCGGGATCAGCGACATTTTCAAAAATTGTGAAATTTTACTTTTGCCTGGAAACCCTCCACAATTGTATATTATCATAGTGAGAAGTAAGTCTAAGGTGAATTATTGAGAATATCACACTATTTTAACACAGAAACAGTAAGAAAGAGCAAGAAAGTGACCATATTTGCCATTGAAATAGAGAATAGAAAATCTATCACATCTCAGCTACTCTTTGAACAAATTTAGATATCTATGCAGAACTGTGATGCCAATAAGTCCACACAGATGCCTGTCAAATATTATTTGGTTTGGAACATGTCGAGTTTCTCGATAAAAAAACCGATGACTCCGGGATCAGCGACATTTTCAAAAATTGTGAAATTTTACTTTTGCCTGGAAACGCTCCACAATTGTATATTATCATAGTGAGAAGTAAGTCTAAGGTGAATTATTGAGAATATCACACTATTTTAACACAGAAACAGTAAGAAAGAGCAAGAAAGTGACCATATTTCCCATTGAAATAGAGAATAGAAAATCTACCACATCTCAACTATTCTTTGAACAAATTTAGGTATCTATGCAGAATTGTGATGCCAATAAGTCCACACAGATGCCTGTCAAATATTATTTGGTTTGGAACATGTCGAGTTTCTCGATAAAAAAACCGATGACTCCGGGATCAGCGACATTTTCAAAAATTGTGAAATTTTACTTTTGCCTGGAAACCCTCCACAATTGTATATTATCATAGTGAGAAGTAAGTCTAAGGTGAATTATTGAGAATATCACACTATTTTAACACAGAAACAGTAAGAAAGAGCAAGAAAGTGACCATATTTGCCATTGAAATAGAGAAGAGAAAATCTATCACATCACAGCCATTCCCTGAACAAATTTAGATATCTATGCAGAATTGTGATGAAAATAGGTCCACACAGATGCCTGTCAAATATTATTTGGTTTGGAACATGTCGAGTTTCTCGATAAAAAAACCGATGACTCCGGGATCAGCGACATTTTCAAAAATTGTGAAATTTTACTTTTGCCTGGAAACCCTCCACAATTGTATATTATCATAGTGAGAAGTAAGTCTAAGGTGAATTATTGAGAATATCACACTATTTTAACACAGAAACAGTAAGAAAGAGCAAGAAAGTGACCATATTTGCCATTGAAATAGAGAAGAGAAAATCTATCACATCACAGCCATTCCCTGAACAAATTTAGATATCTATGCAGAATTGTGATGAAAATAGGTCCACACAGATGCCTGTCAAAAATCATTTGGTTTGGAACATGTCGAGTTTCTCGATAAAAAAACCGATGACTCCGGGATCAGCGACATTTTCAAAAATTGTGAAATTTTACTTTTGCCTGGAAACCCTCCACAATTGTATATTATCATAGTGAGAAGTAAGTCTAAGGTGAATTATTGAGAATATCACACTATTTTAACACAGAAACAGTAAGAAAGAGCAAGAAAGTGACCATATTTGCCATTGAAATAGAGAAGAGAAAATCTATCACATCACAGCCATTCCCTGAACAAATTTAGATATTTATGCAGAATTGTGATGAGAGTAGGTTCACACAGATGCCTGTCAAAAATCATTTGGTTTGGAACATGTCGAGTTTCTCGATAAAAAAACCGATGACTCCGGGATCAGCGACATTTTCAAAAATTGTGAAATTTTACTTTTGCCTGGAAACGCTCCACAATTGTATATTATCATAGTGAGAAGTAAGTCTAAGGTGAATTATTGAGAATATCACACTATTTTAACACAGAAACAGTAAGAAAGAGCAAGAAAGTGACCATATTTGCCATATAAATAGAGAATATAAAATCTACCACATCTCAACTATTCTTTGAACAAATTTAGGTATCTATGCAGAATTGTGATGCCAATAAGTCCACACAGATGCCTGTCAAATATTATTTGGTTTGGAACATGTCGAGTTTCTCGATAAAAAAACCGATGACTCCGGGATCAGCGACATTTTCAAAAATTGTGAAATTTTACTTTTGCCTGGAAACGCTCCACAATTGTATATTATCATAGTGAGAAGTAAGTCTAAGGTGAATTATTGAGAATATCACACTATTTTAACACAGAAACAGTAAGAAAGAGCAAGAAAGTGACCATATTTGCCATTGAAATAGAGAATAGAAAATCTATCACATCTCAACTATTCTTTGAACAAATTTAGATATCTATGCAGAATTGTGATGAGAGTAGGTCCACACAAATGCCTGTCAAAAATTATTTGGTTTGGAACATGTCGAGTTTCTCGATAAAAAAACCGATGACTCCGGGATCAGCGACATTTTCAAAAATTGTGAAATTTTACTTTTGCCTGGAAACCCTCCACAATTGTATATTATCATAGTGAGAAGTAAGTCTAAGGTGAATTATTGAGAATATCACACTATTTTAACACAGAAACAGTAAGAAAGAGCAAGAAAGTGACCATATTTGCCATTGAAATAGAGAATAGAAAATCTATCACATCTCAGCTACTCTTTGAACAAATTTAGATATCTATGCAGAACTGTGATGCCAATAAGTCCACACAGATGCCTGTCAAATATTATTTGGTTTGGAACATGTCGAGTTTCTCGATAAAAAAACCGATGACTCCGGGATCAGCGACATTTTCAAAAATTGTGAAATTTTACTTTTGCCTGGAAACGCTCCACAATTGTATATTATCATAGTGAGAAGTAAGTCTAAGGTGAATTATTGAGAATATCACACTATTTTAACACAGAAACAGTAAGAAAGAGCAAGAAAGTGACCATATTTGCCATTGAAATAGAGAATAGAAAATCTACCACATCTCAACTATTCTTTGAACAAATTTAGGTATCTATGCAGAATTGTGATGAGAATAGGTCCACACAGATGCCTGTCAAATATTATTTGGTTTGGAACATGTCGAGTTTCTCGATAAAAAAACCGATGACTCCGGGATCAGCGACATTTTCAAAAATTGTGAAATTTTACTTTTGCCTGGAAACCCTCCACAATTGTATATTATCATAGTGAGAAGTAAGTCTAAGGTGAATTATTGAGAATATCACACTATTTTAACACAGAAACAGTAAGAAAGAGCAAGAAAGTGACCATATTTGCCATTGAAATAGAGAAGAGAAAATCTATCACATCACAGCCATTCCCTGAACAAATTTAGATATCTATGCAGAATTGTGATGAGAGTAGGTCCACACAGATGCCTGTCAAATATTATTTGGTTTGGAACATGTCGAGTTTCTCGATAAAAAAACCGATGACTCCGGGATCAGCGACATTTTCAAAAATTGTGAAATTTTACTTTTGCCTGGAAACGCTCCACAATTGTATATTATCATAGTGAGAAGTAAGTCTAAGGTGAATTATTGAGAATATCACACTACTTTAACACAGAAACAGTAAGAAAGAGCAAGAAAGTGACCATATTTGCCATATAAATAGAGAATAGAAAATCTACCACATCTCAACTATTCTTTGAACAAATTTAGGTATCTATGCAGAATTGTGATGAGAATAGGTCCACACAGATGCCTGTCAAATATTATTTGGTTTGGAACATGTCGAGTTTCTCGATAAAAAAACCGATGACTCCGGGATCAGCGACATTTTCAAAAATTGTGAAATTTTACTTTTGCCTGGAAACCCTCCACAATTGTATATTATCATAGTGAGAAGTAAGTCTAAGGTGAATTATTGAGAATATCACACTATTTTAACACAGAAACAGTAAGAAAGAGCAAGAAAGTGACCATATTTGCCATTGAAATAGAGAAGAGAAAATCTATCACATCACAGCCATTCCCTGAACAAATTTAGATATCTATGCAGAATTGTGATGAGAGTAGGTCCACACAGATGCCTGTCAAATATTATTTGGTTTGGAACATGTCGAGTTTCTCGATAAAAAAACCGATGACTCCGGGATCAGCGACATTTTCAAAAATTGTGAAATTTTACTTTTGCCTGGAAACGCTCCACAATTGTATATTATCACAGTGAGAAGTAAGTCTAAGGTGAATTATTGAGAATATCACACTATTTTAACACAGAAACAGTAAGAAAGAGCAAGAAAGTGACCATATTTGCCATTGAAATAGAGAATAGAAAATCTACCACATCTCAACTATTCTTTGAACAAATTTAGGTATCTATGCAGAATTGTGATGAAAATAGGTCCACACAGATGCCTGTCAAAAATCATTTGGTTTGGAACATGTCGAGTTTCTCGATAAAAAAACCGATGACTCCGGGATCAGCGACATTTTCAAAAATTGTGAAATTTTACTTTTGCCTGGAAACGCTCCACAATTGTATATTATCATAGTGAGAAGTAAGTCTAAGGTGAATTATTGAGAATATCACACTACTTTAACACAGAAACAGTAAGAAAGAGCAAGAAAGTGACCATATTTGCCATATAAATAGAGAATAGAAAATCTACCACATCTCAACTATTCTTTGAACAAATTTAGGTATCTATGCAGATATGTGATGAGAATAGGTCCACACAGATGCCTGTCAAATATTATTTGGTTTGGAACATGTCGAGTTTCTCGATAAAAAAACCGATGACTCCTGGATCAGCGACATTTTCAAAAATTGTGAAATTTTACTTTTGCCTGGAAACCCTCCACAATTGTATATTATCATAGTGAGAAGTAAGTCTAAGGTGAATTATTGAGAATATCACACTATTTTAACACAGAAACAGTAAGAAAGAGCAAGAAAGTGACCATATTTGCCATTGAAATAGAGAAGAGAAAATCTATCACATCACAGCCATTCCCTGAACAAATTTAGATATCTATGCAGAATTGTGATGAAAATAGGTCCACACAGATGCCTGTCAAAAATCATTTGGTTTGGAACATGTCGAGTTTCTCGATAAAAAAACCGATGACTCCGGGATCAGCGACATTTTCAAAAATTGTGAAATTTTACTTTTGCCTGGAAACCCTCCACAATTGTATATTATCATAGTGAGAAGTAAGTCTAAGGTGAATTATTGAGAATATCACACTATTTTAACACAGAAACAGTAAGAAAGAGCAAGAAAGTGACCATATTTGCCATTGAAATAGAGAAGAGAAAATCTATCACATCACAGCCATTCCCTGAACAAATTTAGATATCTATGCAGAATTGTGATGAAAATAGGTCCACACAGATGCCTGTCAAATATTATTTGGTTTGGAACATGTCGAGTTTCTCGATAAAAAAACCGATGACTCCGGGATCAGCGACATTTTCAAAAATTGTGAAATTTTACTTTTGCCTGGAAACGCTCCACAATTGTATATTATCATAGTGAGAAGTAAGTCTAAGGTGAATTATTGAGAATATCACACTACTTTAACACAGAAACAGTAAGAAAGAGCAAGAAAGTGACCATATTTGCCATATAAATAGAGAATAGAAAATCTACCACATCTCAACTATTCTTTGAACAAATTTAGGTATCTATGCAGAATTGTGATGAGAATAGGTCCACACAGATGCCTGTCAAATATTATTTGGTTTGGAACATGTCGAGTTTCTCGATAAAAAAACCGATGACTCCGGGATCAGCGACATTTTCAAAAATTGTGAAATTTTACTTTTGCCTGGAAACCCTCCACAATTGTATATTATCATAGTGAGAAGTAAGTCTAAGGTGAATTATTGAGAATATCACACTATTTTAACACAGAAACAGTAAGAAAGAGCAAGAAAGTGACCATATTTGCCACTGAAATAGAGAATAGAAAATCTATCACATCTCAGCTACTCTTTGAACAAATTTAGATATCTATGCAGAACTGTGATGCCAATAAGTCCACACAGATGCCTGTCAAAAATCATTTGGTTTGGAACATGTCGAGTTTCTCGATAAAAAAACCGATGACTCCGGGATCAGCGACATTTTCAAAAATTGTGAAATTTTACTTTTGCCTGGAAACCCTCCACAATTGTATATTATCATAGTGAGAAGTAAGTCTAAGGTGAATTATTGAGAATATCACACTATTTTAACACAGAAACAGTAAGAAAGAGCAAGAAAGTGACCATATTTGCCATTGAAATAGAGAAGAGAAAATCTATCACATCACAGCCATTCCCTGAACAAATTTAGATATTTATGCAGAATTGTGATGAGAGTAGGTTCACACAGATGCCTGTCAAAAATCATTTGGTTTGGAACATGTCGAGTTTCTCGATAAAAAAACCGATGACTCCGGGATCAGCGACATTTTCAAAAATTGTGAAATTTTACTTTTGCCTGGAAACGCTCCACAATTGTATATTATCATAGTGAGAAGTAAGTCTAAGGTGAATTATTGAGAATATCACACTATTTTAACACAGAAACAGTAAGAAAGAGCAAGAAAGTGACCATATTTGCCATATAAATAGAGAATATAAAATCTACCACATCTCAACTATTCTTTGAACAAATTTAGGTATCTATGCAGAATTGTGATGCCAATAAGTCCACACAGATGCCTGTCAAATATTATTTGGTTTGGAACATGTCGAGTTTCTCGATAAAAAAACCGATGACTCCGGGATCAGCGACATTTTCAAAAATTGTGAAATTTTACTTTTGCCTGGAAACGCTCCACAATTGTATATTATCATAGTGAGAAGTAAGTCTAAGGTGAATTATTGAGAATATCACACTATTTTAACACAGAAACAGTAAGAAAGAGCAAGAAAGTGACCATATTTGCCATTGAAATAGAGAATAGAAAATCTATCACATCTCAACTATTCTTTGAACAAATTTAGATATCTATGCAGAATTGTGATGAGAGTAGGTCATCACAAATGCCTGTCAAAAATTATTTGGTTTGGAACATGTCGAGTTTCTCGATAAAAAAACCGATGACTCCGGGATCAGCGACATTTTCAAAAATTGTGAAATTTTACTTTTGCCTGGAAACCCTCCACAATTGTATATTATCATAGTGAGAAGTAAGTCTAAGGTGAATTATTGAGAATATCACACTATTTTAACACAGAAACAGTAAGAAAGAGCAAGAAAGTGACCATATTTGCCATTGAAATAGAGAATAGAAAATCTATCACATCTCAGCTACTCTTTGAACAAATTTAGATATCTATGCAGAACTGTGATGCCAATAAGTCCACACAGATGCCTGTCAAATATTATTTGGTTTGGAACATGTCGAGTTTCTCGATAAAAAAACCGATGACTCCGGGATCAGCGACATTTTCAAAAATTGTGAAATTTTACTTTTGCCTGGAAACGCTCCACAATTGTATATTATCATAGTGAGAAGTAAGTCTAAGGTGAATTATTGAGAATATCACACTACTTTAACACAGAAACAGTAAGAAAGAGCAAGAAAGTGACCATATTTGCCATATAAATAGAGAATAGAAAATCTACCACATCTCAACTATTCTTTGAACAAATTTAGGTATCTATGCAGAATTGTGATGAGAATAGGTCCACACAGATGCCTGTCAAATATTATTTGGTTTGGAACATGTCGAGTTTCTCGATAAAAAAACCGATGACTCCGGGATCAGCGACATTTTCAAAAATTGTGAAATTTTACTTTTGCCTGGAAACCCTCCACAATTGTATATTATCATAGTGAGAAGTAAGTCTAAGGTGAATTATTGAGAATATCACACTATTTTAACACAGAAACAGTAAGAAAGAGCAAGAAAGTGACCATATTTGCCATTGAAATAGAGAAGAGAAAATCTATCACATCACAGCCATTCCCTGAACAAATTTAGATATCTATGCAGAATTGTGATGAGAGTAGGTCCACACAGATGCCTGTCAAATATTATTTGGTTTGGAACATGTCGAGTTTCTCGATAAAAAAACCGATGACTCCGGGATCAGCGACATTTTCAAAAATTGTGAAATTTTACTTTTGCCTGGAAACGCTCCACAATTGTATATTATCATAGTGAGAAGTAAGTCTAAGGTGAATTATTGAGAATATCACACTATTTTAACACAGAAACAGTAAGAAAGAGCAAGAAAGTGACCATATTTGCCATTGAAATAGAGAATAGAAAATCTACCACATCTCAACTATTCTTTGAACAAATTTAGGTATCTATGCAGAATTGTGATGAAAATAGGTCCACACAGATGCCTGTCAAAAATCATTTGGTTTGGAACATGTCGAGTTTCTCGATAAAAAAACCGATGACTCCGGGATCAGCGACATTTTCAAAAATTGTGAAATTTTACTTTTGCCTGGAAACCCTCCACAATTGTATATTATCATAGTGAGAAGTAAGTCTAAGGTGAATTATTGAGAATATCACACTATTTTAACACAGAAACAGTAAGAAAGAGCAAGAAAGTGACCATATTTGCCATATAAATAGAGAAGAGAAAATCTACCACATCTCAACTATTCTTTGAACAAATTTAGGTATCTATGCAGAATTGTGATGAGAGTAGGTTCACACAGATGCCTGTCAAAAATCATTTGGTTTGGAACATGTCGAGTTTCTCGATAAAAAAACCGATGACTCCGGGATCAGCGACATTTTCAAAAATTGTGAAATTTTACTTTTGCCTGGAAACCCTCCATAATTGTATATTATCATAGTGAGAAGTAAGTCTAAGGTGAATTATTGAGAATATCACACTATTTTAACACAGAAACAGTAAGAAAGAGCAAGAAAGTGACCATATTTGCCATATAAATAGAGAAGAGAAAATCTACCACATCTCAACTATTCTTTGAACAAATTTAGGTATCTATGCAGAATTGTGATGAAAATAGGTCCACACAGATGCCTGTCAAAAATCATTTGGTTTGGAACATGTCGAGTTTCTCGATAAAAAAACCGATGACTCCGGGATCAGCGACATTTTCAAAAATTGTGAAATTTTACTTTTGCCTGGAAACCCTCCACAATTGTATATTATCATAGTGAGAAGTAAGTCTAAGGTGAATTATTGAGAATATCACACTATTTTAACACAGAAACAGTAAGAAAGAGCAAGAAAGTGACCATATTTGCCATTGAAATAGAGAATAGAAAATCTACCACATCTAAGCTATTCTTTGAACAAATTTAGGTATCTATGCAGAATTGTGATGAGAATAGGTCCACACAGATGCCTGTCAAATATTATTTGGTTTGGAACATGTCGAGTTTCTCGATAAAAAAACCGATGACTCCGGGATCAGCGACATTTTCAAAAATTGTGAAATTTTACTTTTGCCTGGAAACCCTCCACAATTGTATATTATCATAGTGAGAAGTAAGTCTAAGGTGAATTATTGAGAATATCACACTATTTTAACACAGAAACAGTAAGAAAGAGCAAGAAAGTGACCATATTTGCCATATAAATAGAGAATAGAAAATCTACCACATCTCAACTATTCTTTGAACAAATTTAGATATCTATGCAGAATTGTGATGAGAGTAGGTCCACACAGATGCCTGTCAAAAATTATTTGGTTTGGAACATGTCGAGTTTCTCGATAAAAAAACCGATGACTCCGGGGGATCAGCGACATTTTCAAAAATTGTGAAATTTTACTTTTGCCTGGAAACCCTCCACAATTGTATATTATCATAGTGAGAAGTAAGTCTAAGGTGAATTATTGAGAATATCACACTATTTTAACACAGAAACAGTAAGAAAGAGCAAGAAAGTGACCATATTTGCCATTGAAATAGAGAATAGAAAATCTACCACATCTCAACTATTCTTTGAACAAATTTAGGTATCTATGCAGAATTGTGATGAAAATAGGTCCACACAGATGCCTGTCAAAAATCATTTGGTTTGGAACATGTCGAGTTTCTCGATAAAAAAACCGATGACTCCGGGATCAGCGACATTTTCAAAAATTGTGAAATTTTACTTTTGCCTGGAAACCCTCCACAATTGTATATTATCATAGTGAGAAGTAAGTCTAAGGTGAATTATTGAGAATATCACACTATTTTAACACAGAAACAGTAAGAAAGAGCAAGAAAGTGACCATATTTGCCATATAAATAGAGAAGAGAAAATCTACCACATCTCAACTATTCTTTGAACAAATTTAGATATCTATGCAGAATTGTGATGAGAATAGGTCCACACAGATGCCTGTCAAAAATTATTTGGTTTGGAACATGTCGAGTTTCTCGATAAAAAAACCGATGACTCCGGGATCAGCGACATTTTCAAAAATTGTGAAATTTTACTTTTGCCTGGAAACCCTCCAGAATTGTATATTATCATAGTGAGAAGTAAGTCTAAGGTGAATTATTGAGAATATCACACTATTTTAACACAGAAACAGTAAGAAAGAGCAAGAAAGTGACCATATTTCCCATTGAAATAGAGAAGAGAAAATCTATCACATCTAAGCTATTCTTTGAACAAATTTAGAGATCTATGCAGAATTGTGATGAGAGTAGGTCCACACAGATGCCTGTCAAATATTATTTGGTTTGGAACATGTCGAGTTTCTCGATAAAAAAACCGATGACTCCGGGATCAGCGACATTTTCAAAAATTGTGAAATTTTACTTTTGCCTGGAAACGCTCCACAATTGTATATTATCATAGTGAGAAGTAAGTCTAAGGTGAATTATTGAGAATATCACACTATTTTAACACAGAAACAGTAAGAAAGAGCAAGAAAGTGACCATATTTGCCATATAAATAGAGAAGAGAAAATCTACCACATCTCAACTATTCTTTGAACAAATTTAGGTATCTATGCAGAATTGTGATGCCAATAAGTCCACACAGATGCCTGTCAAATATTATTTGGTTTGGAACATGTCGAGTTTCTCGATAAAAAAACCGATGACTCCGGGATCAGCGACATTTTCAAAAATTGTGAAATTTTACTTTTGCCTGGAAACCCTCCATAATTGTATATTATCATAGTGAGAAGTAAGTCTAAGGTGAATTATTGAGAATATCATACTATTTTAACACAGAAACAGTAAGAAAGAGCAAGAAAGTGACCATATTTGCCATTGAAATAGAGAAGAGAAAATCTACCACATCTAAGCTATTCTTTGAACAAATTTAGGTATCTATGCAGAATTGTGATGCCAATAAGTCCACACAGATGCCTGTCAAATATTATTTGGTTTGGAACATGTCGAGTTTCTCGATAAAAAAACCGATGACTCCGGGATCAGCGACATTTTCAAAATTGTGAAATTTTACTTTTGCCTGGAAACGCTCCACAATTGTATATTATCATAGTGAGAAGTAAGTCTAAGGTGAATTATTGAGAATATCACACTATTTTAACACAGAAACAGTAAGAAAGAGCAAGAAAGTGACCATATTTGCCATTGAAATAGAGAAGAGAAAATCTATCACATCACAGCCATTCCCTGAACAAATTTAGATATCTATGCAGAATTGTGATGAGAATAGGTCCACACAGATGCCTGTCAAAAATTATTTGGTTTGGAACATGTCGAGTTTCTCGATAAAAAAACCGATGACTCCGGGATCAGCGACATTTTCAAAAATTGTGAAATTTTACTTTTGCCTGGAAACCCTCCACAATTGTATATTATCATAGTGAGAAGTAAGTCTAAGGTGAATTATTGAGAATATCACACTATTTTAACACAGAAACAGTAAGAAAGAGCAAGAAAGTGACCATATTTGCCATATAAATAGAGAATAGAAAATCTACCACATCTCAACTATTCTTTGAACAAATTTAGATATCTATGCAGAATTGTGATGAGAGTAGGTCCACACAGATGCCTGTCAAAAATTATTTGGTTTGGAACATGTCGAGTTTCTCGATAAAAAAACCGATGACTCCGGGGGATCAGCGACATTTTCAAAAATTGTGAAATTTTACTTTTGCCTGGAAACCCTCCACAATTGTATATTATCATAGTGAGAAGTAAGTCTAAGGTGAATTATTGAGAATATCACACTATTTTAACACAGAAACAGTAAGAAAGAGCAAGAAAGTGACCATATTTGCCATATAAATAGAGAAGAGAAAATCTACCACATCTCAACTATTCTTTGAACAAATTTAGATATCTATGCAGAATTGTGATGAGAATAGGTCCACACAGATGCCTGTCAAAAATTATTTGGTTTGGAACATGTCGAGTTTCTCGATAAAAAAACCGATGACTCCGGGATCAGCGACATTTTCAAAAATTGTGAAATTTTACTTTTGCCTGGAAACCCTCCAGAATTGTATATTATCATAGTGAGAAGTAAGTCTAAGGTGAATTATTGAGAATATCACACTATTTTAACACAGAAACAGTAAGAAAGAGCAAGAAAGTGACCATATTTCCCATTGAAATAGAGAAGAGAAAATCTATCACATCTAAGCTATTCTTTGAACAAATTTAGAGATCTATGCAGAATTGTGATGAGAGTAGGTCCACACAGATGCCTGTCAAATATTATTTGGTTTGGAACATGTCGAGTTTCTCGATAAAAAAACCGATGACTCCGGGATCAGCGACATTTTCAAAAATTGTGAAATTTTACTTTTGCCTGGAAACGCTCCACAATTGTATATTATCATAGTGAGAAGTAAGTCTAAGGTGAATTATTGAGAATATCACACTATTTTAACACAGAAACAGTAAGAAAGAGCAAGAAAGTGACCATATTTGCCATATAAATAGAGAAGAGAAAATCTACCACATCTCAACTATTCTTTGAACAAATTTAGGTATCTATGCAGAATTGTGATGCCAATAAGTCCACACAGATGCCTGTCAAATATTATTTGGTTTGGAACATGTCGAGTTTCTCGATAAAAAAACCGATGACTCCGGGATCAGCGACATTTTCAAAAATTGTGAAATTTTACTTTTGCCTGGAAACCCTCCATAATTGTATATTATCATAGTGAGAAGTAAGTCTAAGGTGAATTATTGAGAATATCATACTATTTTAACACAGAAACAGTAAGAAAGAGCAAGAAAGTGACCATATTTGCCATTGAAATAGAGAAGAGAAAATCTACCACATCTAAGCTATTCTTTGAACAAATTTAGGTATCTATGCAGAATTGTGATGCCAATAAGTCCACACAGATGCCTGTCAAATATTATTTGGTTTGGAACATGTCGAGTTTCTCGATAAAAAAACCGATGACTCCGGGATCAGCGACATTTTCAAAAATTGTGAAATTTTACTTTTGCCTGGAAACGCTCCACAATTGTATATTATCATAGTGAGAAGTAAGTCTAAGGTGAATTATTGAGAATATCACACTATTTTAACACAGAAACAGTAAGAAAGAGCAAGAAAGTGACCATATTTGCCATTGAAATAGAGAAGAGAAAATCTATCACATCACAGCCATTCCCTGAACAAATTTAGGTATCTATGCAGAATTGTGATGCCAATAAGTCCACACAGATGCCTGTCAAATATTATTTGGTTTGGAACATGTCGAGTTTCTCGATAAAAAAACCGATGACTCCGGGATCAGCGACATTTTCAAAAATTGTGAAATTTTACTTTTGCCTGGAAACGCTCCACAATTGTATATTATCATAGTGAGAAGTAAGTCTAAGGTGAATTATTGAGAATATCACACTATTTTAACACAGAAACAGTAAGAAAGAGCAAGAAAGTGACCATATTTGCCATTGAAATAGAGAAGAGAAAATCTATCACATCACAGCCATTCCCTGAACAAATTTAGATATCTATGCAGAATTGTGATGAGAATAGGTCCACACAGATGCCTGTCAAAAATTATTTGGTTTGGAACATGTCGAGTTTCTCGATAAAAAAACCGATGACTCCGGGATCAGCGACATTTTCAAAAATTGTGAAATTTTACTTTTGCCTGGAAACCCTCCACAATTGTATATTATCATAGTGAGAAGTAAGTCTAAGGTGAATTATTGAGAATATCACACTATTTTAACACAGAAACAGTAAGAAAGAGCAAGAAAGTGACCATATTTGCCATATAAATAGAGAAGAGAAAATCTACCACATCTCAACTATTCTTTGAACAAATTTAGATATCTATGCAGAATTGTGATGAGAATAGGTCCACACAGATGCCTGTCAAAAATTATTTGGTTTGGAACATGTCGAGTTTCTCGATAAAAAAACCGATGACTCCGGGATCAGCGACATTTTCAAAAATTGTGAAATTTTACTTTTGCCTGGAAACCCTCCACAATTGTATATTATCATAGTGAGAAGTAAGTCTAAGGTGAATTATTGAGAATATCACACTATTTTAACACAGAAACAGTAAGAAAGAGCAAGAAAGTGACCATATTTCCCATTGAAATAGAGAAGAGAAAATCTATCACATCTAAGCTATTCTTTGAACAAATTTAGAGATCTATGCAGAATTGTGATGAGAGTAGGTCCACACAGATGCCTGTCAAATATTATTTGGTTTGGAACATGTCGAGTTTCTCGATAAAAAAACCGATGACTCCGGGATCAGCGACATTTTCAAAAATTGTGAAATTTTACTTTTGCCTGGAAACGCTCCACAATTGTATATTATCATAGTGAGAAGTAAGTCTAAGGTGAATTATTGAGAATATCACACTATTTTAACACAGAAACAGTAAGAAAGAGCAAGAAAGTGACCATATTTGCCATATAAATAGAGAAGAGAAAATCTACCACATCTCAACTATTCTTTGAACAAATTTAGGTATCTATGCAGAATTGTGATGCCAATAAGTCCACACAGATGCCTGTCAAATATTATTTGGTTTGGAACATGTCGAGTTTCTCGATAAAAAAACCGATGACTCCGGGATCAGCGACATTTTCAAAAATTGTGAAATTTTACTTTTGCCTGGAAACCCTCCATAATTGTATATTATCATAGTGAGAAGTAAGTCTAAGGTGAATTATTGAGAATATCATACTATTTTAACACAGAAACAGTAAGAAAGAGCAAGAAAGTGACCATATTTGCCATTGAAATAGAGAAGAGAAAATCTACCACATCTAAGCTATTCTTTGAACAAATTTAGGTATCTATGCAGAATTGTGATGCCAATAAGTCCACACAGATGCCTGTCAAATATTATTTGGTTTGGAACATGTCGAGTTTCTCGATAAAAAAACCGATGACTCCGGGATCAGCGACATTTTCAAAAATTGTGAAATTTTACTTTTGCCTGGAAACGCTCCACAATTGTATATTATCATAGTGAGAAGTAAGTCTAAGGTGAATTATTGAGAATATCACACTATTTTAACACAGAAACAGTAAGAAAGAGCAAGAAAGTGACCATATTTGCCATTGAAATAGAGAAGAGAAAATCTATCACATCACAGCCATTCCCTGAACAAATTTAGATATCTATGCAGAATTGTGATGAGAATAGGTCCACACAGATGCCTGTCAAAAATTATTTGGTTTGGAACATGTCGAGTTTCTCGATAAAAAAACCGATGACTCCGGGATCAGCGACATTTTCAAAAATTGTGAAATTTTACTTTTGCCTGGAAACCCTCCAGAATTGTATATTATCATAGTGAGAAGTAAGTCTAAGGTGAATTATTGAGAATATCACACTATTTTAACACAGAAACAGTAAGAAAGAGCAAGAAAGTGACCATATTTGCCATATAAGTAGAGAATAGAAAATCTATCACATCTCAACTATTCTTTGAACAAATTTAGATATCTATGCAGAATTGTGATGAGAATAGGTCCACACAGATGCCGGTTAAAGGGGTAACTTCACCTTGCAGTTTCACACTAAACCAGGGCCTCCCATGTAATGAGTATGCGTATTAATCATGACGAATTTGCAGTATGCAATAGAGGTCTTGCAGCTGGGTCTGTGGTTGTCGATCGAGTGGTCAGTTAATATGACAGTTATGGAACAATGAATTATTGGAACTTTAAATGGGCACACTGTTTGAGGTGAAGATGTAGCCCATTTGCATTTCAATAATAATATGGGTCGCAAAGGACATATATACACATACAGGCACAAACACACGCATGCACAGACACGCATATTGTTATGCATATCACATGAAAGCAGAGGGAAGTAAGCATTTCGACCTGCACAGGGTGTGCATTCGTTGCCATATCATTCGCGCAGGGTATAGACATCATGTATCTCAAATGGTCAGTCTAGGCAACACTGACGACGATGGCTTCGATTGCCTGGCGATGACTTCTTGACTGCGTCTCGGCCAGTAGGCTTCTGATTCTCTGGTTCCAACACACCTAAGTCATGTCCTATCACGTGCTGTACAATAGCGCACCTTGAAAGTGTTCAGATGGTTTATTCCAGAATTCTTTTTGGTTGCTTTACAAGCAAATTCTTTCAAGATTGTGCAAATTAGTAAGCTGAACATTAGTGTGGGGATTTATTTGTAGGATATACGTTGTGTTCATGTAGACTATATCATTGTTATAAATAGGCCTGGGCCTATATGTTAGTAAATACTTGCAAGGACAACCACAGTTCGAAACTACCTCAAGTCAATAGTGACCTTGGACTGGTTTCTCAGTGCTCACCCACATTCGCCTATGAAGAAAGCTACGGAAGTGACACCATTCATCTCATCCCCACAAGCAAATAGACCTACCTTAATGAATAGTTTCATTATAACCGTCATCGTCGTTGTCATCGTCGAATGCTCAGTCTGTAAAATAAGCCTTTGCATATAAGAAGATTTGCCAGAGTGAAGAACCGTCTGGGGATTCAGATGATGAGATGGGACCAATGAAGACAGTGCAACGGATACAATGGAATAGAAATAAAAACAACAGTCTTTGATCCGTATTTGAGTAAAATGAAGGACATGCAAAAAGTTAGATATAATTAGAGCCTACAAGGCATGTAACCCCTCCACTGCTCATACTATCACAGTAGTAGAATATATGTATATATTGACAGGCATCACGATTGTATATATGAATATATATATACACATATATAGGTTCTTTGCATTGACTGGCATCACAATTTGTCATCTGTTTATATTATGTCACAATGTCTCAGTCTTGCAATCCAGGATTATTTTTCCTGTTCTCAACACCTGTCGGTTGTTATGTACAGTGTAATGCCATGTGCATCATACTCTGCCTTTTCCCGGCCTCTCTGACCCTATTCAAATGAACTGACCTAATTGTCCGCCCCTGCAGCTACTACAGAAGTGCATTAGACTTGTACGTGACCAGTATGTTATGTGTGTGCATGTGTTTGTGTCTGTATGTGTATATCTGTTCTTTTCGACATATAGTATTATTGAAATGCAAATGAGCTACGTCTTCACCTCAAATAGTGCGTCCATTGAAAGAGAGGTACTGTTCCAATAATTCATTGTTCCATAACAGTCACATTAACTTACACTCAATCGACGACCACAGACCCAGCTGCAAGACCCCTATTGCATTCTGCAAGTTCGGCATGATTGGCATGCATACGCATTAAATGGGCGGCCCTGGTTTAGCGTGAAACTGCAAGGTGAAGTTACCCCTTTAAGGATAATTTTAAATTTTCTAAACCGTGTTTTAATCTGTTCTAATTCTTAAAGATCAAAAAGGGTGTGTGTCATACATTGTCAGCTTATTTTAATAAACTGAAATTGATTGATTTATTGATTATTGCATTGAACTGAACTGATCCAGGAGCTCAAGCATTTAAAATTCTGTTTAGCTTTGAGGCAACCAGCAGCTGATGAAATATACCACAGATGTCAACAGATGATAGATTAGACAGAATTAGTCACATGTTGAAAGATCTCGCAACCTATCACATGCACATCATCTGAATAATGGTTCGGCAAACTGTCCTTTTTTCATCATGATATTCGACATCACCCTATCCTCTCCTTCTTCCTCCTCTTGACCACAATGTTCAGTTAGTGTCCCTGTCCCTGTCCTCCTCCCTATTCAAACACTATAGAAGACCTCATTAAGCAGTGAAACAACAGTTCGAACAGGAACACAGTGAAATAATATAAATGCTCTACAAAGTCATTGATGCGTCAATGCTGTAAGCCCAAATTAGCAAACTGATCATTGACAAAAATCCTTTTTGAAATCAACACCCTTGATTTCTAACCAAAAGCAAATAATGACAAAATAGAAACACAAAAGCAAAGCAAACAGCAAGACAAAACCCGAACTTGCCCAATTTAAGAAAATAATCGTAAATAAAAATTCTTAAACTCTAATTTATGACCATAATGATAGATGATGCACTCTGACCAATGGCATAACTAGAAAATTCACTATAATAATAATCCATTCAATTGTTTGAACTTTCACCTTCACGATTGCAAACCTTATGATGGAGACAATTTATTTATCGATTTTTATTTATGTGAAGCAGCAATGTCAATTCATCTGAATCTGAAGTAAGTCAACTGAATTGTAGTTTACATTGTTTTCTGATCTAGATTAATCTACTTCTCTGAAATCATCATAATACATAAGTCATCAATGAATCAGTGGCTGATCCCGTTGCATTGGAGTGTGATACTGACTGGTCAGATTGTGGCTGAAGACAAAGAACAGGCCAGCAAGCCATGTAAAAACCAATAGGTAAAAAAAAATTATCAGTCTGCTAACAACCCGAACAGGTCAAGTCAGAAACGATTATCACAACATCAAGCTTACAAGCAATAATGGAAACTGGCAACTGAATGTCTAACTATAAAATGTTGTGGGGAAAGGGTATTGAATGTTGTGGGGAAAGGATATTGCATTTGCAGAATTACAAATCTAATTCTGAACCAATATTTCAATCTCATACAAATCAATCAATCAATTTGCAAAACAAAAGCATGTCAGGTAAACCTGATAGTTAATACTCTGCAAGTTGAAATCATGCCTCGATTGGTATGTGTGCATACATGAAGCTATGAAAATACTGAATTGCATAAATTTCAGTATAAATATATTATGTAGATAAAAACAATATATAAGCAATAAAAAAAGCTTCACTAATCAAATAAGCCAGTAAAAACCAGCTTATTTGCAATGACCCCATATTGCAATACACCGAATTATACCATACATATAATCAATTAACCCCTTTAGCGTCCAGTAAAATTTTAAAAACTTACCTTATACAGCAAGCAAATTTTATATATGCATATCTATGTATGTATGTATGTATGTATGTATGTATATATGTATGTATGTATATATATATGTATATATGTATGTTCATATATATATATATGCATATATGTGTGTACGTATGTATGTATGTATATATGTATGTATATATAAATATATGTATAAATATATGTATATATATATGTATATATATGCATATACATGTAATTTATGCATATATATCCATATATATATATATGCATACATATGTATATATATATGTATATATATATGTATATATATATGTATATATATGAATATATATATGTATATATATGCATGTACATTCATGTATATGTATGGAAATATGTATATATGTATGTAGATATGTATATATATATATGTACATATGTATGTATATATGTATATATGCATATATGCATACATATGTATACTTGTATATATATATATAAGTATATACATAAATGTATATATATGTATACATATGTAGTTTATGTATATATAAATATATATGTATATACTTTATGTAGGCCTATAAATATATATATATCTATATATATATACATGTGTGTATATAAAAATATGTATACATATACATATGTATGCATATGTATGTATATATATTTATATGTATGCATATGTATGTCTATGTATGTATTTGTATTTATATGTATGTATATGTGCCTGAATGTATGTATGTACATATGTATATGTATGTATGTATATGTATGTATGTATGGGTATGTATGCATATGTATGTATGTGTAGGTATACTTATGTATATGCATGTATGTATGCATGTATGTATGTATTTATGTCTGTATGTATGTATAATCCAATTGGACGATTATATTCGGGTTTGCTGTCTAATGGTCAGTTATTAAGGACGAATATAATCGGGTTTGCCGCTAAAGGGGTTAATCAGGCTATATTATCAGCAAATATATGCTTATACACATATAGATTCATATTATACAGTAATAAAACAACTGACAACAGAATTTAGTAGGTTGGGTAATTGAAGTCAGAGCCACTTAGCCCTAAGTATTATTATTTTACCAGATCTCTCGAAGGCATCCCAGTCTTCAGTCAATGGGGTGACTGTCAAACATGATAACATTCAAATATCATCACAGAAAAAAAGTACTTCACAACCTTCAGCTAACCTTTGCTGATGTCTTCAAGCCAACAAATTCATCAGTTAAATCTTTTGTTTATGGTCAAATGTTCAGCTTCAAATAACTGACATGTGGTAAAACTAACCATTCATAGAGCTTCAAATTTACCAGTGTTTCTAGACTTATTCACGCTATAGGCATACATAAAAAAAGGAAGCGCTCTAGTTTGCATGCCTCAATGGAAACGAAACATCTCAGAACAATGGATTGGGAAAAGTACTTCAGTTTTGCATGCAAACTAGCTGTGAAGCCAAATTATGCACTTATCATGTAATTCTTTGATAATTAGCTAAACTGCAAACATAATGCTAGGTCTATAATCACAAATGAATGTTTTAATCACAAGTCGACGAGTCTTGTCAGTCACAGATTTAAGTATTTTAGCCTCACACCTAACTTTCTGAAAGTTTATCACACACTGAAATTTAGATACAATACAATCTGTGACTGATATTATAACAATCTAAAAAGAAATGCATGGTAAACACTTCAAAATAACAAGGGCAACATCCTGCCAGAACAATACATTGAGTATTATATCCACTTAGGTCACATGCAACTTTAATGGGGTAAGAAAACTGTTGTAACTTACATCCAAGACCTACAGCTGCTTGACAATTCTGGTAAGTGAATGAACTAGAGTAGCCAACTATATAGGCAAGTTTGTAATGAATATGGTAGCTAGGTTAAAAATAACTTACAAAATCAAGACTAAAGCAGATGAAAAAGAGCATAATCATCTGACTTATACTGACTAATACTATTGCAACTATGATCATGGCAGCTGCAATTGATAGAACCAAAACACATAGCAAGTAGCAAACAATAGTTCGATTTCAGTTATCTATTAAAAACAATTAATAGAGTAGATGATAGGATGATATTGTATTAAAATTCGTTCAAGCATACCAATGTTTCCAAGCACAGCTCTTGTTTGCAACACAACTCCGTGCATTATCTCCCGTATCTTACGATCCGCACTCGATAATCTAAAATAAAACAATCTATAATTCAATACTCCCACATTCGAATAAGCATAAAATTGAATGATTGCAGATGGGGGACAGCAATGGGGTATTAAGACCATGGTCTTTGTCTCAAAAACGGGGTTGAGACCAACAAACCAGCATCTTTGGTCACAATTCTGGTCTTGGAGATACTCAATTATTATCTTGATGCCTAGGATTTGGTCTGACCCTATCATCAAGACACTCTACCCATCTGGTATTTGTCTTGGAAATGTTGCCACTGGATAGAGATAGAGGACAAACCATCAGAACAGACTCATCATAACATTCTTTTTACTTTCTGTGTTTATTATAAATCCACCCACACAACTGTTATAATCCCCATCATCACTATTGAAATCACAAATCATCATTTGTGATTAAGGTATCATCATTGCCCCTGATCGTCATTCATCCTTTCTTATATGCCCACATTTATAGAGCACCACTTTAAAGCAGTCACAGTAATGGCACAACTGTCACCACCACAACAACCCAAAACCTCCACTACACCTATAACACGACCACATCACTTTAAAGATAGAAATTCAACCAATACACAAAGATACTTTGTTCTTCCGTCCACAATTGACAATGGAAAAAGGAATGCTGGACATTAACTGACCGCTTGGACTTTTTCTGTCTTGACTGGCGGAGTGACACAATGATTTCATCCACTGTTCTCTTTGACTGTCTTTTGTTAAATGGTCCATCAGTGTCAAAATCTCCATCAGGTCCACCATCTCTAATGGTCAGTTCATTGTTTTCATGCTTTGTAACTAAAGAAGGAACAACAAAACAAGGGTTCTGTATGATTAAAAATAACTCAAAATAGGCAGCTTAAGGATAAAACAACTCTAAATTCACTGAAATATGAACATTTCTAGCACATAATTTGCCTGTTTCAAACAGTAAATTTTAAATTGATGCTTATGTTTCACAAATATGGTTAGTTTTGTGCATTCAGTTTTGTGATAGTTTTTGTCTGTCGGGCCATTAAGGAGTTTACTTGAAAGGAATTTACTGTAAATGGTGAAATATCATTATTAATTGACATGACAGTATATTACAATTCATTACCCTACTACATAACATAAAACTTCACCTCACATGATAGCAAAATATGTCCACTGATATTTCTCACCCATCTGACCAAATTTCTTGTCCAGCTTTCCCCAGCTCTTACAAGTGGATTTATGAAGATGAAGTTTGGGGTTCAAAACCTCATCTCGATGACTCTGCATATATTAAACCTCCAAAAACTCTGCTGCAACTCATTTGGCAAACACAAACATTAAGAAACATTTCAGCTGAAACCTTCCACAGGTGGCAGACAGCATCTTGATCCAACTGAAGTCAATCTCTGACATTTCTTTGGGTGCTGACGATCAACAGTCAGAGCAATTTGTTTGGCTTCCTCCACAAGACTCTGCACAGACGCAATCTAAATAGAAGAGTTCAAAACATCAATTAAGCCAAGGATTCACTGCAGCAACAACAATAAAAAACAGCAGAACATAAACATATATGTAGTTGTGTCTGAATATTTGTAATCAAGTACTTGTAGATTAATTTAATTATGTATTATGTATGTATGTTACTCACACTTGATGCACTGCTCTTTCTTTCATCAACTTCCTTAGCATCTAAATTTTCGATTTCTTGTGAAGACTTTTTAGCCACAGAACAGTCTAAAAAATTACAGACAAAAATATGAATTTCATGCGAAAGTTACACACTTTCAACATTAAATTAGTCACTGTCTTCCAGTTGATCAAGATATTTAATGTTGAAAGTACTCAAGCATGATTGGCTAATAGGTGACGACTGGATTCAGGGTTGGCAAATACATTACCGTGTGTTTGATGTGCAGAGACAAAACAAGACTTAACACAATTACTAACATCTACTGGAACCACTGCTTTTGTTAAAACGCTAACCTGTACAATGTATCTCCTACTATATTATATAAAATATTCTTTTATAAAAACAGGCGCATATCATAGCAATATACCTAGTAACTCCCTCTCTTGCTGACAGGTAGGTTGCTTCAATTCTTGTTTGCTAAGATCTCAGTCGCAAGAGTTAAGTTTTTCAACATTACATTCTCTAATGGTCTATCATACTTTAAATCTCTCCACAGGTCCTCAGTCTATTTCAAACAACAACAATGACTGAGATTCGTAATATCATTTTCTTATCTCCAGATAAGCAATGCGTCAGATGCTATACCAACTAACCTTTACAAAAATACTTCAATAGCTTGGGCTTAATAACTACATTCATCATAACCTTCAATCTACAGAAGGCTGCTCCCCAGCAGTTTTGCTTATGTCACGGTTTAACCTCTAATTAAAAATACATCTCTCACTCAAAAAATATTATTAAATGGTTCAATAGTAAAGTGTATTTGACCAAATTAATTATACCTTCAGAGTTCTGTCAGCTAACCTGGAGTAAGAAGTTTCCTATGATGATTTACATGTTTAGCTTGCTTGACCATTGTTGAGTCCTGCCGTGGTTTTAAGGTGATCTTTTGAGACGTACCAATGGAAGGAAGTATGCAGGGCTTCACAGATGGAAGCTGAGGATTCAACAGAGATACATGAGTCCAAGGCAATCGAACACTTGGAAACTCAGCTTCGGGTGTGTTGACCTAATAAAACAAATCATTATCATCACAGCCATCATCATCATCATCATCATTGTCATGATCTTGATCACCTCAGAAATATCAAGACTAATTGAGGGTGAAAAGGTTACTTGCCATCTATACCCTACCTTCATCACAACACCAATGATACGACTTCATGTAGAAAAATGTACACTATGTCCATTGGGATGGACAACATCAGTTCAACTTTAGCAATGCTCCAGGAGGTATCGTCTTCGTCATCAGACAATAGTTATTTCACCCTCCAATCATTTGATTTTTCACATACATTCAATGCAGTCCAGCATTCCAGTCTATTTGTAGAGCTAGAGTGTTTAACAAATTTTAGGGCAAGGGCAATGTGAAATGCTTGAAGATGTAACCAATACATTAATATTGAAAGGATGCCCTAAAACGGTAGCCTTATAAAAATTTGTACAATTGTTTCAATAGAAAAGCTTAAGTTCGATTATTATATGAAATGTACGATTCACTAACTTAATCAGTTCATATACAGGAAAAGTTGTTATTGCATCCACAGTCAATAACTAGACAACTTATGTTGAACTGTTGTCTAAATAAACACAGGTACTTTGGTAGGCCATAACCTGGATTACATACTACAGTTTCAGAAATCCATGAACTTGACTCCCATGGCTGCATCTATAGTTTTTTATTACAACTTTCAAAACATCACTAATTGTTATAAACGAGATCAAGGTAAGGAGCAACAAAGGCGCAATGGAAATGTGGTGAATTGGCAAGTTTTAGATTTCAAAAATCATAAAGAAGTGGAGAAAGATATCACGAAAAAAAGATTTAGAAAATATAATTTGAGACACAGAGTAACAAAAAAGAATTATGTGGAGCCTAAAGCAGTTAGTCATTCAACATAATTCAATAAATGAAAGCAATTATTAAGAAGATCAGTTCTCTAAGTCAGCAGCCTTGAAAACTATGAAAAGACAAGAACTTCATTTCACCCGTATCTGTATGTTACAAGAGGGCAGATGGCCAGTTTTCTTTTTCATCAATTAAGTGTAAACCTGATGTATTCAAATTTGATGCCTAAAAGGTGCCAGTGGAAGAAAATTTTCTGGATTGTTTTACGCATTTTTTTACCTTTATGGTGAATCAACATATACCAGCATAATAGTATAGATCTGATGTCCCATTTGGTTATATTATCAAACACTAAACCACTTGGTTAGCTGTTAAACATACTAAACATCCATACAACTTACTTCAAGCGAGATACTATGCACTGGCTCACCATACAGTAGCATATACAGTTTAGGATCATGACCCTTATGCACAATTCTCTTGGTGGCTCTGCTTCATTATATCACAGTAAATGGGGCACTCAGAATAATAACTTTCTGCATCTCAGTCTCCTTGGTTTTGGATCATGGTACATTTTGATTGGACATCCATGCACTCCTGACTGTCAATCGTATGCATACTGCTTCAACTCAGTACAGAAGCTTCCCCTATGTTGGGCCCACCAGCTGGATTCAACTCTTTCAAGGACTTCAGCTCGAAGGCCTCAGTTTGTCCCTTCCACAGTCTCGCAAGCATCTGAAGTTTGTACTATTCTACAATAATTTCACTGATTCGAGTCGAAAGCAGGAGAAGACACAAGACATTAAGAAAAGACATAGAAATAGAAAGCTGGGAATAGAATGGTTATGCATGTATCTAATTCCACAGGAGAGCCCAAAAGAACATTTCCTACATAACCAAAAAAAAAATGCAAAATTTACAAAACTCAGAAAGCCAATTTATTTTACAAATGGTTTAATCTGCTTCAAAATAACTTCATAAAACCAAAATCAGCTTTAATATGCTATCTAAACCAAAAAGCATGTAAGTGATAACAAAAACATAATCTTACATACACACAGGACATTGATAAGCGGATGAACCATTAAACTAAAGGAACAGATAGATTGGTCAGTACAGACACCATGCTACAGACAGGGTTTCAAATGACAGGACCATTCATCAAAGTATGAGACTTTGAATAGCACACATAACTTGTATGCAGCCTGAAAGACAGACGATCTTGAACACAGCAGGATATTAACCTGTACTATCAGTGTTAGTAAAATTCAATGATTTTGCCTTTGCTCAAAAGGCTCAATAAATTAAAAACATGAAAATAACATTCAACCAATACAATCAGTAAAACTAAAATTGATGTAAATTAGCTTTTATATTATGAAATTCAGCAGTTAGTAGTAAAAGTACTTAAGAAAACTGCCAGTGATATAGTCATTTAGGAATGTCACAAAAACACAGTTATCCTAAATCAGCTAATTCAGCTCGAAAACAACTTAAGTTAGTCTTGCGGTTTGGAGTCCCTGTGGCTCTTCTAAAATAGATAAATGAGCAAATCTGATAAACCTTTTAAGTCTCATTCTCCCATAATCTACTGAAAATATCAGGAACAAATCAATAAAACAACGAAACTGCCTGTTACCAATATAGAAGAACACAATGGTAACAAGGTCAGGAATATATAGCAGTTAGAAAGCAGATGGCTTTTGCTGACAACCATTAAAAGGACAGTTCAAAAGCAGACAGAGCTCTTGTATCACAGTGGAACTCATAAAGACTAAGAAAACAATAACACACAGAAGAGGAATCTGAAAATTTACTTAAATCCAATTCTAAACATATGAAATTCTCACATTAATATGATTCGTTGAAATGGGTCATATTAATATTAATCAACCTCCAAAACACACAAGTATAAAGACGTCACCTAGAGAAGTAAAAATATGAAAATCTAACACGAAACTGATGAGAACGGAATCTGCAGAATGCTAGACAGGTTAGTTTGTATCTACACCAAAACAGCAACATAGAAGTGGGGGGGAGGCAATCCGTTGCATGGATTGAAGTCAACCAGCAAGTGAAATCACACAGGTATAATGGGCAATCATACAGTGGCTCTCTACCAGTCAGTAATATATCTACAGTAAACATACATGAAAACTGACATGAATGAAAAGCAAAAGGGTAAAAACTAATCCTTTAAAAGTTAACCAGTCCATTAAATTTTAAAGTTAACTGGCATAAGTTTGGCAGTTTATTCCAGAGGAGCATAGCAGCCAGGATAAGGATTGATTTCACATTTTAAAGATGCACTAGGGTTGAAGAGGAGTGGGCTTAGTGGAGAGGTTGAACTAAATAATTTATGAAGATGGGAAAGTTTGAGAGGACTAAAGTGTGTTGCATGTTAATTAACTTTGAACTCTATTCATTCAGGCATACTAAGCCAGTCAAGCAGGAATATAGCAGCATTGATGTGGTTATAGTGGCAGCCTAAGTGAGAGCATTCTGGACAGATTGAAAATTCTTCATTTGGATGGTGTATGTATTCAGGAAACAAGAATTGAAATAGTTTGGTTAGTGTGGACTAAAACTATGGTGGTAGTCAATGTGGTTTTAAAGTCCGACATAGGGCATATTCTACGACAATGCCGGATAAACACGGAAACGACAGGTAATAAGGTCAAAGAAGGTAAGGTGTTGGTATAAAATCATATCTAAGTTGTGTGTACAGATCAGGTGTACAGTGCCGAGCATCAGGGAGCACACTTGTATCTTTCATGCATTTTAAAGATTATGGCATATTACACAGAATAGCATATTATTATTTGGTAGAAACATAAGAAAATGACCAAAACAAGCAAGATGCACATCAGAGTAATTATTACACACCCTTGCAGTTGGTGGGGGCTGAGCGATGGTGGGAGGTGGCTGACCCTCAAGAACAACACGAATGCCAAAAGCAGAACTGAAAGAAATGCCAGCAGACTCAAATTAACAAAATCTAATACATGTACCAATGATAGTCAGCTATACTATTTGTAGTTCTTACTATTTGAAGCACTCAGTTTGTCAGTATTTGCATTCCCATCCATATATTTATAGCAGCAATGATGACATTGAAAAATTTTCAACAATCAAAGCATCACTCTCTGCCGAATGAAATTGACAGAGCTGTGAACCACGATATTGAGAACATTGTGGACAATGTTGTCACATGATTTTCATGTGGTACAGAAAACACTAATTATATACATAATCTACAACAGAAGAAAACTACTATATGAAGGCATACAAAGGGATGGGACTAAAAACATTATGATGTCTTCAATGTAATTATCTGCTGGGATCAGCCAATCACAAGGCATTCACAATTACCAGCAATCAATCGAATGCTGTATTATAAAACTTTAAAGAACATTTCGACTCGAAACACATTCATGTGCATAATCGATTATGTGTGAGCCTAAGTTGTAGGGGACATGAAAATACTTTAATAACAACAATCATCATCATAATTATTACAATTCTAGCATTATTATCATAAATATTTTATTATAATAATTTATAAAATAATGTTCCCTGAAGTGTATTCATGTGACTAAGAGTGTTTGAAAGCCAAAGCTGTTATTGTAATGAAACAAAATACTAATATAGTAATAATAATTATATGCCAAGATTGTTAACTGCAGCAGTGTTATAAACTGTGGTATACATAATGATCACCATGTTACTAGAGCAAATTTAATTTCACTGCATAGATCTGAACCATTGGCCTACCTGTCTCGCATTGGAATCATTCCAAGTGATGTCAGATGTGGTTTTCGCATATCTGGAAAATGAACAACTACATACTAACTTACTTCAACAATACATCTAATTAACAAATTCGCTGGTCACATATCATGCACCTCTCTGAAAGGCTGCAGTTCGCTTCTCAATGCAGGTTTATATCCGAGATTTAAATCTCGGGTTTGCACAGAAACCCTAAATGATGTGGTATCCATTTAAACAGGAGAGTGGTTGTGAAGGATCTCACCCAATCAAGCTCTCGTTGAAAAAATGAGCAGGGTCAAGGCCATACTATGGTCGCTATAGAAACATACGAAACACTTACATTAACTGTAAGCCAATTCCAGAAGTCGTTCTCCATCTATATAATCATACTGTACCTGATGCTGTTTGAGGCTCAATTAACTAAACAATACTGCCCTGTTTCTAGCAGAATCATTTCTATACATTTTAATATCTTTGGTAACTAACAACTAAAGATTCCAAAGCAGCAAGATTTTGTCATGAGAGGCAAAGGTATGAAGTGTTGGGGCAAGACTCAAGAAATTACGGAAAAATCATGGCATAACCTTTGCAACAAAAATGCCATTGAGGAAAGGTCTTACAAGACAAAAGGCAATGTACGGCTGTGATAGCCTTACCATAAAGAAAGAACAACAAACAACGCAACTGAAATAACTTCGCAAGCAGATTCTTTGAGTATCATGGACTGCTAAGTAAAACAGTTTATGTTGCAAGAGCAGAGAGGAATCTGTACACAGCAATCAAACAGAGTAGTGGTTTTTACCCTTTTTCTATGCTGGTGACCCTATAATTTTGAAATTTCATCTTGAAGTTCAGTGCTCACTGAAGACATAAAGAAAACCTTGAATTTTCAGGCAAAATTATCACTTTTCTCAGCCACTACCATTAAATTAATGAAACAGTTACAAGTAGTATGATTAATTATTTATTGACATAAATGTTCAAAAATACCGAATCAATTTAATGTGACTTCTGTTCCTGCTTCTACTTGATTATGCATTAAATACAGGGTTCTACTTTGGAGACAGTGAGGCACATGTTGTGCTGAGCATTGAGATGGTTCCAAAACTGGTTTTGACATGAAGAAGAGTGAAAGATCTTGTTTTGCAAAGGTATGTTGCTGTGAATGGAATAAGTAGATCAAGCGTCTTCTTGAACTGCTTGGGAAAGCTGCAGTACTCCCTGCCAGAGTTACAAAAATACTCAACCTCTCCTCACACTCCAAGAACTGAATCTCACACCCCTTGAGGTGTCAGCATTGCAGGTTAAGCACCATTAAAATAGAGGAAGGTGTCATACATAGGGCATTCATAAATTTACTATACAAACAAATGTTTGGTTTATGAAACACTCTGGCACCACAAAAGAGGAAAGAATTGCAAGTGGAGCTATAAATAATTTCAATATATATATTCTGAGCTTCTAATAACTTGAATTACTTACGCTTACTCAACAAGCCAAGCAAATTTCTTACCCTCAGTGGTGACTCCTGTCTCTCGACAAAATGGAAATCGATGGGTCTTAAGTTGCTTATCCATTCGGAGACAAGCATTCTCTTTATTACGCACCATATCTGGCTGGAGTAGCAATAACAAGCAAATGTCTCAAGTTCAATGCCACAAAAGAAAAGCATTCAGCTTTTTACACTACAAAAGGCACAACACAACATCTTTATAAATGAATCCAACAATGCCAATTATGAGGCAATGAACACAGTTGTGCATAAAATAATGCATTACAAAAAATACTGATTATTAGTCATATGATCAGTTAATGACAATTTAATGTTCGAGTCAGTCTGTGTGACTAGACTCTCAAGCATTACGTGCCATGTAGCAAGTAAACTTCCTAAAAAGTTTAATAATGGAGCATTGCAGTAAACAACAGAGAAATAAAATAAAATTAAAACTAAGTAAATATCAGTTGAATTGTAATTTTACAACTTCCGAACTTTGTTTAATATTGACATTCAGACAATATTATTTCAAATCACACAGAGATACTTAGACACAAATTACACCACAGCAGTTTTTACAAGTCTATTATTTATTAATTTAAATAAATAGCAAGATCAACAAACTACGAAAACTTAAACAAAGTCGACAACAATAAGCATTGGCAAACCTTAATTTCATCATTCTTCTTGCTGTCGTCCGGTTTCTTCTTCTCCAGCCAAGAGGTGGCAAATAATGTCAGAGGAGTCGCTTCTCTGCAACCAAGTCTTGCACAATTTACCAACGAGTGTGCAACGAGTGGTTTGTACAATTTAGTATGCAATAATTCACAGATGCTTGCAACTCATTATAAAATGTTGCTCAAAGACAAAATATGCATGGCTTTACTAATTCCTAATAACCCCTCTACACTAGTATATGCATCTTCTTATGTATAGCTACTGTACTATAGTGGCTATACAAAGTCATCAGGGTAGACTTAAACACAATGGTTCTGAAAGCTATAAAATATAATATGTTTTAATACTTCTCTATTATTCAAAGATAAAACCTTGATTCCAATGAAATTCAAATAATAGATTGGCTACAGTCATTAAGAAGTGTTAAATTGATGCAGCTACTTGAGGTTCAGTCAAATTGATTATAAATGATGAATGATTTATTTATAAAAGAAGTAATTTTGATCAGAGTACTTGCAATTTAAATGACTGGTTCTTCTGTAGTTGGCATTTTTCAACACCTTTTCCAGAATGCCCTCTCTTTAGTGATTTTTCCTCCATCTACAAAACCTAAAACACAGAATCATATCATGAAATGAGTAATTACCACATTTGTCCAGATTGTTTTGGAAGCCCCCAAATGCACAAATCTCACAATGACAGAAAAGATATTTTCAATGGATATAAGAATGCTGTAAAATTCTTATCCTTATTTCCACAAAATCATTGGGTCAGGTTCCACACTATCCTTATGACCTTGTCCCGTCATCCTCCCTTGGCCGCCTCTAGTCAACCTATCTATTCTTAGCACCTCAATCTTAGAGACTGCTTCTGCCCAATACCATGCTTATGTGTCTGATGGCCCTTTGCTATAGAATGATATTTAATCTATGACTCAATCAATCAACTTAGCTGAGGGTACTTGGTTTCTGCCTGAACTCCTAAGACTTTTCTTTTCTTGTGAGGTGTAATGCATAGGGAGAGCCTCTGATTAGGTTGTACTGTGAAAGGAGCATTCAAAATTCGCAGTTAAAAATTTAATTTAGGGTTGGTAAATTAATACAATCTTTCCAATGTCGTATTTTACATTGGTCAGTAGGAAATCTACCAATATCCATGATAACTGTCATCAATCCAACTTGTATTCGCACAAAGAATTATATTCATCAATTCAACTTCCATTTACACAAATATTAATTTACATCATTTTAATTTTCATTTATACAAACATCAATTTTCACCTTTCAACTTCCATTTGAAATTGACCACATAAAATAATTTAATAACCTACAGTATTACTCCATATTATACCATAAACAAATTAACAATACTAATCAGATTTTCCAGATACAGTAGATCAGAAGGCTAGACAGTAACGTTAGTTTCGCCAACATTACTATTTGTATCCACAGCTGATCAGCTGATGCTATGAATGGGGCAAAGCATGTACAGTTGTCTGAATATTCAGTTCAAGTCTTGTAATAACCTTTCTTGACTCTGTCCAAGACTTAGGAACTACACTAGACCAATAACGTAATTTTTCATTGCACATCAATTCACTTACCAGCAGTTACTAACATCAACTTTACCAGCTGCATACTGTTTCTCGCTCCATATCTCATGATGATGCAGCTGCTACCTTAGTCCATGCCTTTGTCACCAGCCGACTTGACCATTGCTACTCTATCTCCTGCCTGGTCTGCCCTGAGCACAGATAGCCTGCCTCAACCGGGTTGTTCGCTCTGCTGCCCACTTCATCAGGTGCTTTTCTAAATACATTCCTCTCTTGAACTACATGCATGATTCTTTGCACTGGCTTCCCATCTTGCAACACATCAGTTATAAAATAGCCGTGCTGGTCTAATGATGCCATCTTAGTTCTGCTCCAACCTACTTGTGGAAGCTTTGATGCCCTGTTTCCACTTTGGCTGGTCATCGAGCTCTTCGATCCTCCTCTGGTGACGAGCTTCTGGTGTCCCATGCAAGCACCTCGACCAAACAGCGCCGTGCCCGCTCAGTTGGTGGCCCTCCTATCTGGAACTATGGTTGCCAACTCTAAGCAAACCTATTCCAAAGCATTTCCCAAAACTCGCAACATACCAAACTGGTGAAACCGGACAAACCCGCAAAGTTTTCCACATTCCACTGGGCTCATGAAGTTATGAATTTTGAATGATCTACGAGATTTTGAGACTTTCGAGTCCTTAATCGAAAGTTGATTAGTCGAAACACCTATGATTATAAACATTCAGAATTAAGATGTTGTATTACAGTGCAGTAGTGCTCATACTGCTTGGATTTGGATAATGTCATTGAATTTATGGCTTACTTACAGTTTCTGAGACTTATGCATCATATTTTGGGCGTGACTTGTGTGGATACCTCTGCGCAACCTTTAGCACGTGCACACCCTAAAAAATCTATAATTTCTTATAATTATGCGTCGTGAGTGTCGGTTAGGCGTTGTGAGGGTCGTTTAGGGTCAGGGTAGTTTTTAATACATATACGAAGAATTCATCTTACTTACTCCTTTGTATAAATCACACGCCGGAAGTATTTTATTCTGACCAATGGTAGGAGACCAAAAGATCAAAATATTATGCTATAGTTTCGATCCCGAAACTATAACTAACCCCAATTTTTAACCCTTTTGTAATTACTAATCTATTTTTGAATTCCGAGACAAAACAAGCATTGCCCGGGACTGCCTGGGTCGATTCCGGGACGGAATCGACGGTTGGCAACCCCACCTGGAACACTCCCCTAGAGATGTGAATAATAAGGAATAATGCCCCTTTGTTTTACAAGTCGATTAAGACTAATTTAGGCTACAAGTTGACTTCTATTGTAGGCGCTATATAAATTTAAAACCAATGAACAACAATAGTTAAGGTTAATTATTCAGCAAATATCATGCTCAAAAGCACAAGCAAACCTTACCTACGCCCTACACAAGTCCAGTCACCAAAAATGGTCCTATCAATTTTACATCAGATTCAGTCATGTGACAAAAGCTTAAACAAATCCATTAGGAGTTTGAAACAGTTGACACTCATCTACACCCACTATCAAGCGTACCGCCATTTTGTCGCATCTTGTTGTCTGGCAACAACTTATCGCGAGAAGACGACAGATCTTATCTAGCGCGTGAGCTTCAAAAGATATTGCAACTTCTTTGATTGTCATTATTGAAAACTATTCTTTGTGGAAAGTGAAAATTAAATGCTTATTAAAGCTGTATTTCACGGCAAATGTGAAATTTTAGAATGTAGTAGTTGATCATGGAGTTCGCATTTTGTAGTAATTTCTAACTACAGCTCTGACCGGTCGCCGGTGGCCCGAGGCGCCTGGGTCACATGAGCGATTTTACTATTCCGTGAAGCTTTCCTAATTAATCGCATTGACTTAGATCTAATCATGACTGCGGCGCGTTATCACGGCTCTTATTTCTTATTTTCTTTGACTCGCCCGTTTCTTTTCATAATAGGCCTACATATTAACACTCTCTCACGTTATTAATATCATAGAATTTTGAAAATTAACACTTTCTTTTCACAAATTTATATATCTTTGAACTTTTATATAGGCAACAAAATAGGCGAATTTATGACTTTAACATGTTTTTTTATGTTTTTTCCTATATGCCCATCCTGTGTCTGCAGACGGCAACGTAGAGCAGGCCTATGCTTACTAACTTACTGACTCACTGACTCAGTCACTAAGTCACTCACTCATTCACTCACTCACTCATTCACTCACTCACTCGCTCGCTCGCTCGCTCGTTTAATTACTTAATAAATTAATTACATTTCTTTTCATTTAGATATGCTGACCATCACTTGGCCAAAAGCCAACACGAACTCGATCCCTCTCTCAAACTGCTGACTTCCGCCAGATCTCCATCCTCACTGTTCTTTAGGCCTACATATTTATGTGTACCCTGAGCTAGCAACGCCGCTATAGCAAACGGTCCCTACCAGAGGTGCAAAAAACAAGATTTAAAAAAATCAAAAGTTTGTTTTTTGTTTTTTTTGGTATTTTGATTTTATTTGGTTTTTTTGGTTTTTAGTTTTCCTTTGGATCTTGTCATAACAGTAATATAATAGTAATATTAGTAAAAAATTTAAATATTTTAAAAACCAAAAAATTGCCATTTTGGGTTTTTTGATTTTTTTTAAAACCGAAAAGACGAAATAACCAAAAAACCAACATGTTTGCAGTCCTGGTCTCTACCCATACTCAATCCCTCGAGATCTTGAATCCACCAGGCCCTGCTTTACATCAATTTGCCTTCACACCCACTCATAGACGATTAACCGAATACATAGGCCATAATAGGCTGCAGCGAATTTCCGCCGTCGTCTGTTCTTCAAAATGACAGTGAGTGGTCCTTTTGTTCGGCATGAGAGGTTGAGAGCGCATGCCTATACAAATAATTTGTGCGTTGATGTTCTACTTCTTCTATCTTCATGTGTATAATTTCTCTCTTCCTTCAAGTGTGTGACGACGATCGATGAGGTTTTTACATTTCATTCCGTCTGATTGTACACAGGTCTGTTCTCATGTTCATGTCTTTTTCCGTGAGCCTATTGTATCACGTTTTCATCGGTTTTCTATCAATGTTTTGTCAACTTTTGTGCATTGAGGTAATACAATCAAATACGCCAATTTCTGACCTCTGACCTGGGACTAATGTGGAAATGAATATTCATGAAGCAGATAGTAACGAATATGTGTTAGTGGGCTACATCCGGGACTTTAGCAGGATAAATGAACATTCGCGTTTGCTTTTATTTCGCGTTTGTTAACGAAATAAAACGACTTAATAATAGAACTTAAAGTTTAAAAAATGTGTTCATTATTTGACCGGAGCATAAATTTAGATGACTTTTAACGATTTTACGTTCAAAGTCACCCTGCCTAGTACCCAGATGTCACTTTATTCACTAAGCCTACATAGCTGACCACAGATGTATAAGAAAAGACGATCACTGATTGGCTGACACGCTGTGGCTTCATGTAAGCCTACCTCACGTATCAGCGCAGGCTATCGATCCAGAAAACTCAACTGCGTAGCTTGACAATAATTATTGTTCTCATCTCCGACAGGTAGAATTGCATAAAGTTAGGACAATTTCCCTTTCTTTCTGAGCTTCTCATTTGAGGCGATCGATTTATTGCTTTCAGTCAGAGGCGCTGACTTCTAGTAAGATGTTCTGAGGCAAGAATTGCGCTCCCATGATCCCATGATCCCACGGTCGAATCACCTATCATGCCCTTTCTTTCTCCTCCCCGATCCGGCGATCCCCTTTCCTCTAGTCATTCATATGGTAGCAGACTGGCAATTAATATGGATACATTCTCTGTTCTTTATGCTTTAATTATACAAGTGAATAAGCATATAATTTGATCATTTTACGATTGGGAGAAATATAATGTGCCAAAAAGCCCTAGGGCGAAATTCAACTCTTGCCCCTGAACCTTGCTGAGGACTGTTAAGAAAGTCTATATTAGTCGCTCGCCTAGCAAATGGCCTGGTGAAGCGTTAAGTGGCTCGTCTTGCTGATCAATCAATCAATCAATGTCAATAAAACCAAATATAGCGCTTCTTCAAGAAATCTACACAGAGGCGCTTCCGGTCCAACCTCAGCCATACAAGTCAGATTTCAGAGTGGAATAAAAATAGGGTAGCGAGTTCTTAGGTAAGTACCGAAGATTCAATGGGAGGCTATTCCAAGCAGTTGGGCCAATAACCGAAAAACTATAATACTGCATCGTAGAGGTCCGAGAGAAAGGCCGAAGAGGGAGACCCTGTGAGGCAGAGCGCATGCGGCGTCCTGCCAGCATTTCTATTACCGGCAACACGACAGCAGAGCTCCTTAATAAGGTAAGTAGTTGCAGCGCCAGACAAGATTTACCAATGCACAAAATACGCTGTAGTCATGGCATGTCACATCGTCATCGTCACTTCGCCTGTATGCGTTTATCTTCTTTCTTTATTGTCTACGCCTGACAACCATTAGCTGTAGACTACTACACAAAAGCAACTAAAGTCGATCGATCACCTATATCGGCCTATACTGGAGCCAATGCGATCAATTTTCAAATATTCCGGCCATCACGCCCACACAAGTGTATATGGGACCAATATGTGGACCTTATAAATAGCACATTAAAGATTGAGACTCTGAGGAGGGCATGTGCTGCCGGCAGAGTTAATAATCTTTAGTAGGCTAACGGTATAGATCTCCTTCAAACCATTAGCAAGGCTTTTGTCCTATATGGCTCACCTTCTCTCTACCCCGGTTATAGGCCTACGTATCTTTTCAATTGCTCTCTGACTTATTCTTGCACGCCGCCTCAATGTCGTTCTAGTTGTATCACGCCTGTCCCTAAAACTACGCAACCTATAAATGAGGCTGATTTCAGGTCCATTTCTATTACTTCTGTACTGTGCCGCATGCTAGAGAAAATAATTGTGAGGAATTAATTCTATCCTATATTCACTGATCCTGAGAATAACTCTACTCTTTCCGACCAATGCGCATTTCGACCCACTGGATCCACCACTTCTGCCCTCGTTGCTCTGACTCATGGAATTCTAGATATGTTACAAGAATTCCATGAGTCAGGCCTACGTCTTATCTCGCTGGACATCTCCCGTGCCTTTGATACGGTTAGGCACTCCTACCTATCTGAGCAACTTGCTCTTTTGCCATGGATCTTAGCACTCTTGCAAAACCGTCAGCATTGTAGGCATACTAAATTCCATGACCAAGTATCTGCCTTATGTAAAATAAATGCTAGTGTTATACAGGGATCTGGGCTTGGACCGCCTAACTTTGTGGTGAATATTTCTGGCCTAAAACCTGTGCTACGCACCAATAGATTGCTTAAATACGCAGACGACAGCTACATTCTGATTCCCGCTTCCGCTGTAGACACTACAGGCTCTGAACGTGAAAATGTGGCTACATGGGCACTTACTTGCAAATTCAAGCTCAATGGTAATAAGTCTAAAGGGATGATATTTAGACGCCCGCGATCTAAGTTACCTAATCTCCCACCCCTATACCAGCTGTGGAAGGGGTGGTATCATCTGTTATATTAGGGGTAACAATTACCGATAGATTTTGTTTTGACCTACGTATATTGACTGGATCTGCATAAAGGTCAGCCAATCACTCTATGCACTACGCATCCTTGTTGCTCATGGTCTGTCGGGGAAGCGCTTATATGATGTAGTTCGGGCTACCTCGCTCCCCCACATCCTCTATGCTTCCTCTGCATGGTCAGGCTTTGCTAATGCTGGCAGGAGAAGGCGTCTCAACGCAATTGTAAGGAAATTGATACGGCTCAAGTTTCTGCCTTTTGACCGGGTGACTTTTGACGACCTCTGTGGTCGTGAAGATCCCTCTCTTTACTCTTCTGTGCTACACAATCCTTGCCATGTTCTAAGTTTTGTTTTGCCACCTTTAAAGATTATTACCTATTCACTCCGTCCTCGATCGCAAAATCGTGAGATCCCGTTCGCTGACACACTAACTCGATGTAGTTTTATCACCCGAATACTATACAATTTAATTTATTCCTATTGTGAGTGTAACTAGGCCTAGTATTGCTTGATTTCTATTTACTCTAGCTACTCATAGGACATATGTCTGTTTTGTAATTGCTAACTATGATTATTTTATGAGTGTAGGCCTACATTACTTTACTCTAACTACTTTGAGGATGTCTGATTGCTGTGTAATTGCTTGATATGTTTATTTTGAGAGTGTAAATTTTTCGAACGTTCATATTATGATGTGCCCGCAGTGCGTTTGCAAGCGGTTCAATAAAGTACATACTTACTTACTTTTTTTATTTAAAAGCCGCAGCAAGAAGTTCAAAATCGGTATCCAATGGTGATGTCGATTGTCATGTGGCGCAACCTATTGACAATTGATTGAATGATACGAAGAGCGCTGCGGACAGTAATAGGCTACTTATTACAGACGTTCTATTAATCTGACTGCTGGTTAGCTAAATGGCTAAATGTTATCGCGGTTTTGGTAACTATATATATTATTGTCTGATTTTTACAAATACCCGTCGAATAATCACAAAGGATCTTACATTTCATTTTCAGAAGAATGAAAGTTTGACATCTGGTAATTATTGAATTATCGATTTTGTCTGCTCTTGAAATACGGTGAGTGCAAAGCAGTTCTTTTCGACTTAAAAAGACTGACTTTGAGACTAAAGTTGCAACAGAGTTATTCTCTTGGTCATCAAATTCAACTGCAGTCTTAACACATGAGTTGATTTGCACTCTTTTAACCGGTTTTCATTCGTTATCAGTTCGTTCGGATGTCGAGGATGATATCTCGGCGACATCTGTCGGAGAGAAATTTCCGAAACTACGGTTGCCATGACGACCGAGTGAAGAAGCGTCCCAGCTTCGTTGACCCAGTGGACGATGGGAAGCGCTTGATCCGCCGCCCTCCAGTCAGGACACCAGAGCAGCAGGAGACTACAACGAGGCAGACAATGACACACGCTAACCGAGACAACGTTGATGTTACGAAACGGTCTGGTATACTGAAGCTACCACGGTCGTCAGCCGATCCCCAAAGAATGGGGCATGATCCCCAAAGTCAGCGGTTTCAAATGTGTCCTGGTCGGAATTTGCGCTGGAGTGAGAAGGACACGGAAAAGACCAGAATGAACGGCGGTGGAATTGGAGCAGATAGTACGGATGACATCAAAGATGAACTGTCGCATTTGGCCAGGCTCCGGGAAGAGGTGAGAAAAACCGTACAAAACCGGAAGGACCGGGGTCAGAGGTCAGAGGCACAATTAACTGAATCGACGATGAATTACAGGCGTACATCAGAAGTCCAATCCTGTCCAGACATCCTTTCCGTTGTCGATGAGTTCCGGAAGCACGACCGGAACCAGACATCTTTACCATTGTTGGGGTCACGTGATGTTGTTGAGAGTCATCGTCCGCAATCGACGAACGCAATCTTTCGGTGTTTTGGAAGTGAAACCCAGGGTGAGCATGTGTACCTCAGGTTCAGAGGTCGCTCCCTTGACCACTACGAAAATATCCCCATTGACCAACGGTATAAGACCAGAATGAACGGCGGTGGAATAACTGGAGATACTCCGGCCGATGACATATCAGTGCCCAGTCGTTCGCGCAACCGAACAAGGCAGATTGGATGTGATGCGGCGGTTTCAGTGGAACCACGCTCGAACGTCAGGTCACGTGGCCCCTCTGCGTGCAGGTGTAACTGCGGTAGCGTTGTATCGATGGAAAGCCCTGACAGTCGACGAGAGAATCTGCCGATGGAGGAGCGATGGGATGCGAGGGTCTGGGAGGAGTTGCGGTCTCTGCTTGAGGCCGTGCCAGTGACATCGTCGACAGATCTAATACAGCAGCAACGACCGAGAAGCCAAGCTACAAACTCAAGATCCTCCCATGAAACCATATACGGCTGCCACACGAGTCGCAGAAAAACTAGAAGAGGAGGCGCCAGAAACAGAAGTGATGGAGGACCAGTATACAACAAGATGACTCAGACCGAAGATACGGGCAGAACTCCTAGAGCTAGTGTACAGAGGCAGGATAAGAGAACGCCGTCCGTCGATCGAGTGAGCAACCACCCGAGACGTTCAGGTGGCAAAGTTGAAAGAAGATTATCAGCAGACAAGGGTTGTCAGGCTGCAGTTGCAAACCACAACCGACTGACTGTTCACAAATGCGATAGTTCCATCACAGAGGTGACATCCATCTGGCCATCCGCTTTCGGTTCAGGGACTCAGGACAGTACCTCGGGAACAGCAGCGACGACGAAATCAACGACGGACGCAGCCAACACCTGCCCATCCCAGGAGTCGTCGTCTGTGCTTCAATGCATCTCGGCTGAGCTGCTGGTGTCGTCCGTCTCGTCTGATTGCCTTCGGGCGGCCATTGATGCGACCACCGGTGGTCAACCGCTCGACGAGAACTCCGTCCTTGAGGCGATCGACCGTGAAATGGCCGCTGTCGATCAATTCGTCAGGGAGACCCTCGACGTAAGTGAGATCAAGCCTAAGGAATACCTTCTGATGCACATGAGGAATCTCCAGAAGTTCACCTCCAATCTGGAAGTGTTCATCTCGCAGCAGAAATTGTCGGACTCAGCTTTCGCAGGGATGTAACAGCGCCCAATAAACGTTCTCGCGCACAATGGAGACCTGATAAGGTGTTTAGCGTGTACTTGGATATACTACGGACTTACTATGCACCGCTTTACGCTAAACGTTGAGTTGTATGAAGCTGAATATCGGTGGCTGCGCGTAAGCACGTTCAAAGGTCATGTAGTCTTCCGCTTGTTAACGCTTTGTTCTGGGTTCGTCGTGTTAATGTATCGTTCGAGCGCTCTTCGTTCTGGGCTCGTCGTGTTAATTAGAGTTCTGGTTGAACTCAATAACTTGCCAAATCTTTCCCAGTTGTTTGGTTGGCGTCTTTTGCGTCGACCTTAGGCTTAAAAAGGTCATCAAAGTTCAATCGTCAATCATAGACCTACGTGTATGCTTTTGGAAGACGGCTACGCGCCTAGTAAGTTGGCGTACAATATAGGGCCTACGTTTGTGCTTGAAGCTACTCTTACTTTGTATGAGCTACATATGTATAGTCCTACCAATAGACCTACAGCTGGACGTCTTCAACGAAGTAGATATGGGCAATGAACAATACGTACGTTCACATTTAAATTTAGCCGTAAAGCCCAACTTCAGTCAGACAGCAAACCGCCTGTAGTAAGTAGGCCAGCTGTATCAATAAAAAAAATACAATAGTATTTTTTGTTGGGTCTCATTATAAATCTAGAGTCGAGTTGTGACTTTCCCAAAGTAGTTATCGTCGATCGATGCGTCCCCAATAAATAACACGTTCCAATAACAATTTGGCATTGGCTGATGTCTTGAGCTTTAATATGGCAGCGGCGCTGTAGAAGTTGTTGGATTCAGATTAGGATCAACAGGCAATCTGAGCCATAGGCCTAAGTACTGCGCTAAAATATTAACATTCATGAAGGGAACTGGGAGAGTAATGCCTCGCGCAGACAGAGGGAGAAATACTACATGTTCAGAGAGCGACATTTTGAGGATAATCTTTCCTATGATTCATAGGCCTACTCGCCTTTGCCCGTTTATTCAACGTTACTTATTATACAAAGGCACAGCGGTAAGTAAAACACTTCATTTCTGGGTCCATAAGCTTTTGTTACCCGTTGTCTTTATTATTATTATTATTATTATTATTATTATTATTATTATTAGGCAATTTTATATAGCGCCCCTTTAAGTTTGCCTACCCATAAGCGCTCCCAGCTCAACCCCGGCCGAACAGAACATATCGTGATCTGTGCAGGAACTTCGTAGAGCTCCAGCAGACATTTCACTCTATGCTCTGCAGATAGATAACTTACAAAGGCTCTGAACGTCAAGATGCCGGAAAGGTTGACAACGTTAAGTGGCACACTGGGATTCGAGCTCATCGACCTATAGGGCCTACATGTATTGCAGGAATGAAAACCGACAAGACCACCGCGTTTTATTCCGGCTGCATGCATTTATTTCCGTTTTTATGACAGCGCTTAAACTCGGCAGGTGTCGCAGGCTGATGACAAAAGGGGAAGGCAGCATTTCGCTTTCCGGACCCCGGTCCACTGGAGTCCCGTCCCATGATTAATAGCATCGTATTAACGGCAACAGTTGTTATATGGGCCTATATTATATGATATTCGTTGATTTTAAAAGAAAATAATCTGACAAATCGTAGAAATGCAAACGTGAGGAAACAGTGGACAATGAAAGTAGCTTGAAGTGAATAACAGACTAGTAGGTATAAATTTGTGTACATAGTGACCTTGGGATAAATTCAGAGTTGTTGTGGGTGGGAGAACATGCATGCTCTAGGTCTTAATTGGTGAATTAAGTGGCCGGGATGGAGTAGAGGTTGGTGATGAACACGCTTGGGGTTGTATAAAATGAAGAAATAGAGATATGGCATCAGCCGTGTTGGCAAGTCCAGAGACCGCTGGGAAGGATTGTTCTAGGTAACCTTGGCATTTGGCTCTTCTTAGGAGTTTTTCCAGGCGCTGTTTACTTGAGGCTACGGTTAGACCCAACCAGGATATAGTGAGGTGCGAACACTCACGATGATATTAAGCTAACCATTTGCATTACTACGACGTCATAATTAGTTAGCGTGTGTGTAGGTTTTCGTCATGGGCTTGTTACACTGGTAATATTGCGCCCAATAGGCCAGGCGATCCTACCTCTCTTCTGTACGGAGGCCATGAACAAACATCCAGCGTTCATAGCTTCTAGCAATGGTAAATAAAAGGCGCATCACCGCAATAGCGTCGAGTCGTATAACAACTGTTCACAGTGAATAAAGGAAGCCACAGGTCAGAGGTCAAGTCTCGGCCAAATGAGACCGGTGGTTGTTATCGAAAGAAGCGTTTTCATGACAACCATATAATGGTTCAACGGAAGAGCGAAAGAGGTCAAACAAATCGGCCGCCATTAGCGCGATCTCTCATGCGTCTCAAGTGGTGGAAACCACTTCATAAGAAATCATTCAGCGATAGACTCACCGAGAAACAAGGTCCTTAATTTGAATAGAACCACGATCCAGATTTATCGGATGCAAATGAAATTTCAGAATCTGAGGGTTAAATCTCGCCATTGGTGATCACATAAATACTAAGGGCCTATAGGAAGAGGATAACCGTCAATTTATGTATCAAATTTATTCAATTAGTGAAACTTTAGTCGCTATACTTCACAAGTGAAATTTAATAGAATCAAAAATTTAGGTCTATAACCTCACACGAGAGTCATTAAAAATTATATAACCCATTACAGATATTCACCGTTCGTCTGCGGTGACATGATGATGATGATGATGATGATGATGACAACGACGACGACGACGATGATGATGATGATTACGATGACAATGACGATGAATAATAATAATAACAATAACAATTAATAATAATAAATCATGTAAATCTATTATTGCAATTAGAGTTACTGTAGGGCATACTATTACAATCCCGGCGGCGCTTGGAGCAGTGAAGGACTACAGTTCATCTCAGAGTTGGGTAGTCGAACGAGTGCTGCAACTCACGATCCAATAGAGACGTCATTTCTGTTCAAATGCATCTCGGTTGTTCTTCAGCGTGGGAACGCCGCCTGCCTCTTCAGGACATTGCCAACACTCACTTAGATCGCCCACATGGGCGATAACGGCATAATGTGAAACATATATGTATAATAATAATAATAATAATAATAATAATAATAATAATAATAATAATAATAATAATAATAACAATAATAACAAAAACAATAACAATAACAACAATAACAACAACAACAACAGTAACAGCAGCAGCAGCAACAACAACAATAACAATAATAATAATGCCTCCTTGTGCTTGTGTCTGTGTCTTTTTTTGGTTTTATGGTAATCCAATAATAATAGTAATAGCAATAATAATAATAATAAAACAACAACAATAATAATAATAATATTATTATTATTATTATATTGATTTATGGATTATTAGACCAATCAACATCTTGTCACACCGAAGAGTTCATCATTCAGAACCGAATCATCCAGGATCAAAGTCAGTTTGGTTTTTAAATTTCTTTCGTTTTATCAGCGTTCATCGCTTCCAATTAAACTGCACCATTTTGCATTTATATGGCTAACGTCGTCGTCATTACCATGACAACGATCTGTCTTTTGAGATTCGAACGCAATATTTAACATTTATCTCAGCCTACCGTTTATTTTCAAACATCTATTTCTGGATGAATATAAAAACTGAATGATTCTGTTCCCGAATGGATACCACAATATCACTACGACCCTCACAAAAGGCAAAAGGTGTCTGCAGCGTGTGTAGGGTTGAGAGACAGTTACATAACAGAGATGGAAAGGTCCATCTACACGGCCCTCGAAAACAACCATGTCCGGGTTCACATAAGCCCCCTCTAACGACGAACTGCGGTCACACTGACAACCAAGGCGTGGACTACAGTAACTTCTGTACGCCGGACACTGACCAACCGATCACATCAGACACTCGGACGGACGGACGGTCTATCCGAGAACATCATCGCTCCTCAAGTCTGCAGAATTTCCCACCCATCCCTACCAAACAGTTTGTTGAAACGCATCCCCAAAGCCGCCAGACCACAAACCGGAAGACTTCTCACTACCATCATCAACAAAATACTGAACGACGTCGGAAATCCGACCACATGGCAGATGCTTTTGACTTTTGGTGCGACAATTTTAGAACAACCAAGAAGAGGAGGTAAACGCCACAATCTATCAACAACGATCAAGAAGTGGGTGGAAGACTTTCACACGTCTTGGCAGCTTAAGAGGGACGAAATCTTCTCCGATATCCCAAAAACCAATAACCACAGTGTAAGATCTAGAGCAGGCGAAGTCCATGCGTTGGCCGCAGCAGTTGCTTCCAAATTAGAGGATGGCAATATCAGAGCCGCCGTCAGAATCCTAACCTCGACCGACAGGCCTGCCAATGCAGACTCTGTAACCTTGGAGGAACTACGCTCAAAACATCCTCAGAATCCGCCCAACCGCCCAATTAGTACGGAAAAACTTATAGTGACACCCTTCCAAGCCACAGAAAGGCAGGTCCTCGCACGGATCCGCTCCTTCCAGTTAGGTTCTTCAGAGGGACCAGATGGTCTTCGACCACAGCATCTGGTGGACCTGGTGAGTTGCGCAGAAATTGGATCGGGACTGATCTCATCCGTCACCGGACTAGTCAACCTCCTTCTGACAGGCGAATGCCCTGAACAGATTAGACCGATACTCTTTGGAGGCACTCTAATGACACTTCGCAAGGATTCCAGAGGCCTACGCCCGATTGTAATCGGCTATTACTGGCGTAGGCTCGCATCCAAATGTGCGTGCACCTTCGCGGTTCCAAAGGCAACGGCATACCTCGCACCGAGACAGGTTGGGGTTGGCATTCCGGGGGAAGAGAGGCAGCGGTCCATGCGGCGAGGCGCTTCTTGGAAGCATTGCCGACAGGGTCAATCCTTGTTAAGCTAGACTTCAGGAATGCCTACAACAGTCTCTACAGAGACAGAATGCTGTCTTCGATAGATGAGGTCCTGCCGGAACTGGCTCCATTCTGTCACCTAGCATACGCGGAACCCTCAGAGCTTCGGTTTGGTCAGCATACCATTTCGTCACAGGTTGGACCTCAACAGGGAAACCCGCTTGGCCCTTTGCTCTTTTGCCTTCCATTGCAACCAATCTTACAGGAGATGTCGTCACCATTGGTACTGGGCTACATTGATGATCTAACCCTAGGAGGAGAGAAAGCGACAGTGGCGGAAGATGTGAGAATGCTGGAACTGCGTGGAGACGAACTAGGGCTTCGACTCAACCAAGACAAATGCGAGATCATCCATCGCCAAGACATACTAGTTTCCGACCATGTCTTCAAGCACTATATGTCAATTTCTCCGGAAAGAGCCTGTTTGCTGGGCGCGCCATTGTCCACCAACGAGGCCTTGACGACATGTCTGGAGGGCAGATGCAAGGAACTGGCCTTAGCAGTTACCAGACTAGAGTCTGTAGCCAAACACGACGCTTTGGTGCTCCTCAGATATTCGCTCAGTTCCCAGAAACTGATATATACATTAAGATGCAGCTCATGCACGGGTCACTCTTTGCTACAAAAATTCGACGACCTTCTTCGAAGCGGTTTAGAGGCAGTTCTCAACATCACCCTATCGAACGACCAATGGCTTCAAGCATCATTACCAGTAAAGATGGGAGGATTAGGAATTTGTCGAGTGACCTCGTTGGCGCTTCCCGCCTTTTTGGCTTCCGCTGCGAGCACCCGATCACTGCAGTCCTCCATGTTAGGCAGCACCTGGTCCGACGTCGACGGACTGCTTGAGAAGATGGAACATCTGTGATGCACCGAGAGCCAAATGATGCGTCCGGACAATGATGCAGCACACAAGCAATCAAACTGGGACAAGCCGCTATTGCAGAAGGCAGCTGCCGAGCTGAGCACTGCCCAAACCGACCCATACCATCAGCCGCGATTCAAGGCAGCCGCAGCACCGCATGCCGGTGACTGGCTCTTTGCCCTACCAATCACTTCATGTGGACTTCGGCTAGACGACGAAGCTGTCAGAATTGCGGTGGGTCTCCGTCTGGAGACACGCATTTGTGAGCCACGCGTATGCCCATGCGGATCACGAGTCAATGCGGAAGGAGCACACGGGCTTTCTTGTGGTCTTGGGCCAGGGTGGTTCGCCAGGCACGCAGCATTAAACGGCATAATCAGCCGTAGCCTCACACGCGCTGGTTTCCCAAACATTAAGGAACCCCCGGGACTCTCCAGAACGGACGGAAAACGCCCTGATGGTCTGACGCTGATCCCTTGGCGAAGAGGACGGAACCTGATATGGGATGCGACAGTGATTGACACCGTGGCTCCATCATATCTCCAAGCGACGTCATCTTCAGTGGGGCTGCAGCGGAGGTGGCTACCACCAGGAAGACCATCAAGTACAGCCAGCTCGCTGTCAGCTATCTCTTCATTCCATTGGCCTTCGAGACCATGGGCCCAGTCAACAACGAAAGAATAGACGTCATCAAAGACTTGAGTCGTCTTCTGACACATGTCACCAGAGACCCTAGAGAGACAAGCTACTTGTTCCAACGATTGTCAGTTTGCATCCAGCGCTTCAACGCAGTTACCTTCAGAGGCTCTTTTGTGCAGCTGTAGTTTAACCAAACAATAGTAATAATAATAATAATAATAATAATAATAATAATAATAATAATTACCTCTCTCCCAGACAAGTCGGAGTTGGTGTACCAGGAGGATGTGAGGCAGCAGTACACGCAACAAGACGATTTTTGAACAGTTTAGACAAATCATAGACAATCAATAGACAATCATAGCCAAAATAGATTTCTCCAACGCATTCAACAGCCTATACAGACTTGAAATGTTGACAGCATTATATAACATTCTTCCTGAACTGGCACCTTTTTGCAATCTAGCTTACTTGGAACACTCACATCTTAAATACGGTCGATACTGTGTCTTGTCCCAAGTGGGGCCCCAACAAGGCGACCCTTTGGGTCCCTTACTCTTCTGTCTACCTCTACAGCCCATCCTCATCCAAATGAAATCGCCGCTCACAGTAGGTTTTCTGGACGACCTAACACTAGGTGGTAGAGCGGAAGAGGTTGCGGAAGATATAAACAGACTCGAAACCGAATGCGAAAAACTCGGCCTTTTCCTAAATCGAACAAAATGCGAGATCATTTCCACTTCTGCAGATATCCAGAGAGACTTCGAACCATTAAGACAGTTCAGATGGACTAACCCTTCAGAGGCCACACTCCTAGGCGCACCTCTGTCAACGGATACGGCCTTGACGAACACTTTGAATGCGCGCACAGTGGAGCTAATGCGCATGATGGAAAAACTAACGTCCATCGCCACACACGACGCCCTCATCTTGCTCCGATACTCGCTGAGTGCCACCCGACTATTATATACCCTCAGAAGCTGCCCATGCGAAGGCCACAAAGGACTGGAGGCGTATGACAAGGCCTTGAGGGTGGGCCTCGCTGAGGTGCTCAATCTTGTTCTCACCGACGAGGGATGGCTCCAAGCCACCCTGCCCATCAAAAGAGGAGGACTGGGCATCCGATCAGTGGTTTCGCTGGCACTTCCAGCCTTCTTGGCATCGGCCGCAGCCACTGATATACTCCAGACAAGGATTCTGCGATGAAAGCCTAAAAAGGAACCTGCCCTGGAGATCCTTCAGGCCAAATGGAGGGAAACCAGGGGAGTTCCAGAGCCGGAAGAAGCTTGGGCTCACAAACAATCGAGATGGGACGACCCTTTGATCGAGCTCGGAGTGGCAGACCTCGCCTCCAGAATGCCTGATTCCCAGAATCAGGCATGTCTTAGAGCAGTGGCAGCCCCACACGCAGGCGACTGGCTCTTAGCCCTAGCGATTACAAACTGCGGGCTGAGACTTGACGATGAGTCCCTGAGGGTGGCGATGGGTTACAGACTGGGGTTACCTGTCTGTTTACCTCATTACTGCCCATGCGGTGCCCTGGTCGAGAGAAACGGATATCACGGTCTCTCATGTGGTCTGGGCCTGGGACGCTGGCCCAGACACGCGACCCTGAACGATCTTATTTGTAGAAGTTTAATCCGTGCAGGGATCCCCACTGTCAAAGAGCCGGTGGGATTGACCCGATCTGATGGTAAAAGACCAGGCGGACTCACTCATATACCATGGCGGGCGGGGCGGTGTTTGATATGGGACGCGACAGTCTCAGATACAATGGCAACGTCGTATCTGCCAGAAACATCACAAAGAGCGGGCGCTGCGGCCGAGAGGGCGGCGAACCTCAAAACTCAGAAATATGCCGAGCTAGCCTCCACGTACGTCTTCACACCGGTGGCATTCGAAACCTTTGGCCCCATCAATTCCAAAGGCCAAAGCTTCCTTTCAGAACTGGGACACAGACTGAGCGCCGTCACTGGGGAGCAGAGGGAGACGACTTTTCTCTACCAGCGCATCTCGATGATTATTCAACGCTACAACGCAGTTGCTTTCAAGGGAACTTTCGCTGCTCATAATAATAATAATAATAATAATAATAATAATAATAATAATAAAAATATTAAAAAAAAATAATAACATTTTTATTATTATTATTATTATAAACTACAAAATCATGTAAATCTACTATTGCAATTAGAGTTACTGTAGGGCATACTATTACAATTTCAAAGTTAATTAGGGTAAAATAATTGGTTGAAATGGTGACCAATCTCAACATAACTCTGGATAGAAAATTTTCCGACCGATTAATTATTTGTATACTGTAGGCTACTGCGACCTAAGAATAGTCATGCATACGTAAACACATGTCCATATGTCCATACATACATGCATGCATGCATGCATCCATACATCTGTCCATACATACATACACACACATACATACACACACATACATACATACATACATGCATGCATGCATGCATCCATACATCCATCCATACATACATACACACACATACATACACACACATACATACATACATGTATGCATGTATGCATACATACGCACACATACATATATATGCACAGAAACATAGACGCAAACGTTGCATCGTTACATGAGCTGCACACACATAAAGCACGGCATTCGTGCGGCCTCTGTGGAGCTATAGAAAGGTCCATACACACGTCGCATGTACGCATATTGCAGTTGCATATCACTCTCTCTCTCTCTTTCTCTCTTTCTCTCGTTCTCCCGCTTCCCCTTCTCCTCGGTCGTCTGTCTGCCTGTTTGCTTTCCACTTGCTTCCGTCGTTCCCCGTCTCTCAGATGGCGCAATAAAGAAGAGGAGTTGGTCGAGTTGCAGCGGAGGCTCTTAACCTTGACGGTTCAGTTGAATAATGAGACGCCATCGAAAGATCTCCGCAAGATTTAATTAAATAACATGGAACATTCCGGCGCCGCCGCCGCTTCTGATCTCCCACGATTTATCCTGAGCTGGAGGCCTGGGTGCCCGGCCAAAGGCATCAGCGTCGGAAGCGGGGGTCAGTGCTGGTGGCTGCATTGTGGCCGGAGAGCTCTGTTCATGTAATGCGAAGGCGGCTGCATTGTTTTGCTTCCATCACTTCGATTCGCGCTGTTTATGCCGCGGCTTTTCGACCTGAGTCGGTGCGGGTGAAGAAGGGCTACAAGACGGAGCGTGATTTCCTGACCTCGTCCTGAATCTCAGCCCCAGCACACCAGAGACCATCATCATAATCATCATCATCAGCAGCAGCAGTCTATGCAATTCACAGTGTCATATTTCTGTGTTTCTCGGAAAGGGTTGAGGTCAAATAGAGAGGCACGCATGTAATATAATATGTCTCTGCCTCTCTGCGTACGCCGGGGTTTCCAATGCTTCTTTTGGCATGTCGGAGCTCTTGCAGTTACCGTTTCTGAGCATTGATCTGTGCGTGAACGTCTGTCAATACGTGTCTATCTGTGTTTGTATGCCCGTTTGTCTCCGTACATGTATCTGTTCGTCTATTGCCTCGGTCGTCTGATTTAATCCTTCGCCGCCTACGTCGTAGAATTCCGTTGGGACGAAGGCATCGCATTACCAGTTCAGATTGGTTAAATGCAACGATTTCAATGCAACATCCGGGTTCATCGGTGATTGTCGGGTGTCACTGCTTGGACGGACCAGATCATCGGCTGTAGTCGGGTCTCGGCTGTCGTCGGTAGGTCTCGGCTGTCGTCGGGTCTCGATTGTCGTCGGTAGGTTTCGGCTATCATCTGGTCTCGGCTGTCGTCGTTAGGTCTCGGCTGTCGTCGGTAGTTCTCGGCTGTCGTCGACTCTCGTCTGCCGTCGGTAGGTCTCGACCGTCGTTGGCTCGGCTTTCGTCGGGTCTCGGCTGTCGCCTGTCTCGGCCACTCATTCCGTCACGCATTTTTGCTACCATCCACGACACATACAATTACCAGCAAAACCAATCATACAGGACAGAAATCCTGTAAATGTGAACAAAATTTAATGTGTTTGCACAAATATACGATTAAAGAACAGCATTCAACAAGTCAAGCCCACGGAGAAATAGGAAGAGACATAGCAGCGTAGAATGTGATTAAAGAATGAATGAGCTGATGTGATCTGCGCTTGGCTTTCAAGTGGCGCTTTAGAAATTTGGATATTACGATTACGAGGAAGAGGAGCAGAAGGAAAAGAAGGAGGAGGAGGAGAAAGAGGAAGCTGAACAGGACGAGGAGACGGAGTAGGATGGGAAAGCGAAGGAGAACTAGAAGTACCAGGAGGAAGTCAAGAAGGCAATAGCTTATGACGATCGAGGTACTAAATTTAGCATCAGCAGCGTCAGCAGCAGCAGCAGCAACTCGGGACCTAATCGCTACGAAAGAAGAGAAAGGAGAGAACGAAACTCAATCGGTCCGTTGTTAGGTGTCGCACCAATATTCCTCCTCGTCGTCGTCGTCGTCGTCACCGTGCGAATGAGGAGCTCTGCAGTGGCAGATGGACGGCCATTCAATTTCACGCTCCGTTACTCGAATAAGTCCGACTCAGTTGGTACTGAGACAGATGCATCGCCACCAGCTGCAGCAGCCAAAGCGCCTGGCTCAGCAGCAGCAGCAGCTGTGCGATGACAAGGCATCATATAACGGTCAGCGCCCTTCTTTATTCCAACTATAAAAGAGACCGGGCTAGGAAGAAATTTTTCCCAACGTCGTCGCTAGCACCTGATTTATCGGTGACATATCTCGTACACCACTTCCTCTTCATCCGCCAGTGAACTGCAGGAACGAGGGAAAGGGCGATGAAATGAAGGGATGTACAGAAGACAAATGCACGCATGAGTTGGCAAACGTATGAAGAACGTGCGTACTAACAAGCGTACGAAGACGACAGTTATGCTCGCGAATGCCTACGACGTACATGTACGCATCGATGAGGCATTATTTAGGCATATATTGTGGCGTTCTGCCGCCCGAGCGCCTGCCTAGCGCTAACGGACGGTGTCGACTCCAGCTTGCGAACACGTCTGAAGTCGCCCGAGTCACTTTCTTACCAAATCTCAATGCCAAACGGTTACTCTCTATATCTACCAGGATGTTCACTATCACCAGGCAAGATTAAGGACGGGTTTCTTCTCCAAGAAAGGTAACACGGCTCGAATTAGTAACGAGGTCTGACTCTGCCTATTCCGCGGTCGCCGGATGGGCAACGTTCTGAGGATGGCCGTACTCAAAACAGGGTTCGTAATCATACCGGCAGGAGTCTTCCTCGCCTTGCATACCTTCCAAGCTACTAGCCTCGTCTTCCTCTACCTGATGTCGTACCGTTCAGCATCTTGTGACTCTGAAACTATCGCCATTTAGGGACACCAAACGTTCTCTTAAGTTACGAGGTTCAGACATATTTGAAACAAGTCCATAAGCCATTTCGGCCTATACAATTATCGGTAGCTAAATCCAACGTCTTATACTCTTAGACATTACTGTCCCAAACTCTCTAACCTCTGCCGTCCTAGACTCCACAAGTCGCACAGCTCTTAGTCATGTAATCTCCAACACGTATCTATCACGCCTTCTGCTCAACACGTATATTTTGTCATGCACATTTGACTGACTACGTTCCCGTCCTCTGTGTTAGCAGTTACCCACCAACACTGATATATTCTGCTTCGATAAAAATGACACTGGCATGGTATTCACGGACACTGATAGCGAAGGTATTCTGTCTATAACCTTCGCTATCTGCACACAGATCTTCGATCCGACCTACGCACGAGGGGGCCCGACCTCGCACTTTAGTCAGCTCTCAGAACTGTGTGTGACGACAAACAACCATGTATTCACCTGGGTACCCGATTACCCAAACGTACTCGTATCGATCACTTCGATCAGACACGCAAATAGATACACTTCGGGAAAATGGGAGGAGTATCTATGACCAACGTAGGTAGCCAACAGTAATATTTACGCATCGATCAATTCTTGGTCTGCTTACTATCTTTACCCTGGGTTTCCGACTGCCCAGACTTTCACGTCGGTCTCTTGGCCCATTTCCGTGTGTGGCATACCGGCCTCACACGCATAAGTTATCATGCACACGATTGACCGTCCTCTGCGTTGGCAGTTGTCCGCCAAAACCGTAATATATTCTGATACTCGGGAAACCGGGAGGAGTAACTATGACCAGCGTAGGTAACAAACAAGAGTACCTATCGAACGACTATAAAGCCATCAAGAAGAGTTACTTGACTAGTAACCTGAAGGTATCAATCGGCACCAGTGTTTTCTCTTGTTTGTCACGTGCTCTTCTAACGTGTTCACCCTCCACGTGTAATTCCAGCGGGTCCTTCGGGAATTTCCCCAATATTTCTATCGAACGTATTCAATGGGGAACTTTCCCCGTATGTGCCAACGCTCCACCGGCAGCTCCCTCGGTTTGTACGGCTGCTACTGCGGGAATCTACTCGGCTTGTATCTCTTGCAGCCACCCGAATTTTCATGTCTCCGACAACCTGGGAAAACGGGAGGAGTATCTATGACCGAACTAGGTAGCCAACAAGTATATTTCTCGGCCGGCTTACATCTGTCATATACTTTAATATCCGATCACCCAGACTCTCACATGTCTTTAACTCTCATTGACTGCATTTATTCATCCCATCGTAGGAACATATTTGTATTCGTCACCTAGAGATTTGACCAACGGTAATGCACCAACTCTCGTCTTCTCAGACTCGATTCTCTCACAGCCAACTGAGGTAAGTGTCACCACGTTACCTCTATGTTTCACACAGACCTGTATTATTATAATCATTTTCTCTGAAGCAATTGTACTCTGTCTCTTATACACTGGAACGAACCACTGGCAGATCTTTCGAGGAAGTCCTCGAAAAGAGATTATGTAGTTAGATCTACAAGAAGAAATTAGTAGATGCCTCGCGGGGAAACCGCGAGCCAAGATATTGCAGCTAGACACACAAGTGAATAGATTTCTGGAAAACGAGAGGAGTAAGTGTGACCGACCTGAGTAGCCAACAAGAAGATTTACCGAAAGATCGCAAGACAATAAAGAAGACATACTGCGGGGACACCGCAAGTACAGATATTACGTTTAGTAACTCAAGTAAAGATACGCGGGGAAACCGCGACCTAAGACATTGCGATCAGACACGCAAATCAACAGATTGCTGGTAAACGGGAGGAGTAAGTATGACCACGCTAGGTAGCCAAGTATAGATATTTACAGAAAACCGTAAATAGAAAAGAATATGCAGAGACGCTCACAATTGATCAGGTTTTCGGCACCAAAGGGAACTTTCCCTGTATCGAACGCACCAATAGGGTCACCCTCCCCGTATTTATCGAATGTATTCATGTTTTCCAGTATCTGTCGACGGCTTCTCCGGTAGCTCTCAGTCTGTTTCCAACGGCTTCACGGGGCCGCCCTCCCCGTCTTTTAACCAACGTGTACACTGGGGAATTCTTCCCGTAAATTGTCTCAACAGTCGCCAGAAATCTGTCTCGATGTAGCGTTCGGTTGCTCGGGGCTTTACCCGATCTCTATTTCTCACGGCCACCGACGGGGTCACGTATCCGACAACCGGCTGGTAATCTCGAGGAGTAACTATGACCGATCTAGGTAGCCAACCAGAATAGTTCTCGGCCACCAGAACTCCCACGGTCGTGCAGATCGGGGATTTTTCCCAGTCTATCTCTCGGTCGGCCGCCGAGGCCTCTCTCGATATATGCGTCGGTTCCTTCTGGGACTCAACCAGTATATATCACTCACGGTCACCAACGGGATCACCATCTTCCCCGTATTTCCGAACATAACTGTCATTCATTCATTTATTTCTCACGATCGGGTCTTTACGCACTCTCGAACGATACCCAGACCTGTGAGCATTTCTCACGATCGGTCTTTCTCTGTCAGCCTGTTGACTCCTACGATCAGGGCACGGTCCGTCTTGCGATCGACGGCAGAGGGGCCCACCCCACCAGATCAGCGAAAAGCAGCACCAGCCTGACCGCGAGAGCGGCTGTCACTAGAGGTCGTATTTATATGGCAACACTCAACGATCCCTGGAGCGGTACGAGAACCACTCTACGTATGAAACAGTACGAACCACTGCTCCACATATATAGCGATGCACCGCATGTCAGGCTATACTCAAGCCAATTCATGCGTCTGCAAGCTATGCACTCAATTAAAAACCGCCGATCGGTCTTCCTTCCTATGCGCAACACTGTAAAAAAAATAGACGTAAAATAACACTATGGCGAGCCGATTATTTAAATAAATCATTCATTCAAGCCTTGTGGCCTGTCCGCCACAATATTATATATGGTAATGATGCGCAGCTATAGTGGAAAAATATCCCTCAATGACAAGAACATCTATTATCCGGCGACAATGCACAGTTAGCGTGGTCTGTAATATTTCACAATGCGGGAATATTCGATCAGGACACGTGAATGTATCATTGGCATTCATTGCTATAGCATCTGCAACTATACTTTACAACGCAGCGACGATAAATTTATCTGCCATACTTGCAAACCTTCTTTCAGCTGATGGGCAAGATGGATCTAAGCAGCCACGACTACAGTCTGATGGCTACTTCATCAGGTCCTATTTCATTACGGCCTTATTGGCTTCGTTGATTTAACTTGGCCTTAATTAATCGAGAACAACGTATTAACAAATGCTATAGTGTAAAGACGTTTAAGGAAATCGACTGTCTGGTTATTTTACGTTTCGTTTGCATCATATCTATAGATAAATAAGTCCAAAGAGTCGTGCTTCTTTTTTAGAGATAAAAATAGAGTGCACGAGGGACGTAGAACCTGAGGAAGAATGAGGTGCGACGGGTGGACGAGAAGGGCCCAGGATGGAGAGGGAGGTGGCAAGGTGCGCTTCTAAAATACATCACGCATTCCTCGTAATAAGTATAGAGTAGAAGTCCTGTCAGACACAGAACGAGAAATGGACCGACTGAGACTGACAGAGAGACAAAGTCAGACCGACAGATAGACTGACAGAGTGGCAAATGCACCAATATAGCAGCACTATTTCATAGTCGTCGGTTTGAGATGATTTAAGCATGTGCGTTGTTCGTTATGATTTGCATTTGGTATTAGGGAACTCTGAAGCCGCCCAGACCCACGGATAGTTTCACAGACCAATCCACTGACCAACCGACTGACCAAAGTAGGAGGCAGCGGCTGCAGCGGTCGCTGAGCACGTTCGCAGACTTGACAGATGCGGAAAGGGAGGAATGGATAAAGGATGGGATGACGGAAGGATAGATAGCCAGAGGACAAAGGAAGGAGAGGAGTGAGGGACGATAGAAGAGTGATTGGGGCAGGTATGGGGAGAGGGGCAAAAGGGCATTCCGTCGGTCGAATGAAATTGAGGTTCAGTCGCAGGAGCGTATACTATGGACCGTCGTCCGTAGATGATGAATAGAACTCGAGCGATTTGCGCCACGGTGCTAGGGTCTCGACCGCCCGAGAAGACCTCAGAACCTCTCTCCCTCTGTCCACCCCTCCGTCTGTCCGTCCGTCTGTCCACCCCTCCGTCTGTCCGTCCGTCTGTCCACCTCTCCGTCCGTCCGTCTGTCCACCCCATCGTCAGTCCGTCCGTCCTTACGCAGGTCCATGGTTTCGCTACGGGCATTGCTTCAAGCGAAATGCTTATGCCCATCCTACATACACCGCTCTGCAACGACAGTTCTATAGAAACCAAGAGCTCCCTCGTGGACACTGCGGCGGATTTCGTGCATATTATTCATTTGCCACTGATTCTAGGTAGATAATTGATCGGTGACCGAAATCTTCATCGCTGATTGCAAGGACTAACGTAAAATAAACCGAATCGAACACAGATTCATGAAATCGACTGTCGACGGATTGCTAGGAAATTGAATGAATGTCGAGATTAATATAGGCCTACCTTCATAGTCGTCTATATAATTATAAGAATATACATTCAATTTGTATTTTGTATAAAGCAAGACTATTACAGCTATTACGATGACTAAACAACAAAAACAACAAGACTATAATATATGTTAATCCAAGTAGTGTCTAGTATCATTTAAATGATACTAGAAGAATGCACTGCAGATACGGAGTGCACAAAGTACGGCAAACTATCACTTTGTCCCGTTTACTTCAGAGACTCTTGCTCCAATTGACTGTGTCTGTCTCTCGATTAATATATAAATACATAAATATATATATATATATACAGACAGAATTAAACATATCGTGTAACCAGTGACAAAAGAGCTACCATTCACCATAATTGTCGTTGTACTGATATCACTTTGTACAGCCCAAGGCTTTGACGCCATTACAATAGGTGGGACTGCATGAGGGAGGGTGCGTCAGTTTGATGAGAACGGGCTCGACCTGTCGAATGGCGAGTCGCTGTTCTACTTTACCAGGAAAATGCCGTCAATCTCAGCCGAACATTATACGAAGTCTGTTGCTCAGCTCATCTTAGTCATCTATAAAACGCTGTATGACTATGCTTGTTAGTCGACCAAATTGTGGTTACATCGCCTCATTTCTAGACAAAATGAGCCAATAATAGCAATAAATAATTGAAAAGCAAATGGCGGAACATGGATAGGCCTATGCAATGCAAGAAAACACGAGTAGAGAGTTGTAATCATTGCGTCGCAAAATATAGTTTCGCGGCTAATTGTGAATTTGATAAAAATCGGATATCATGGCATTCAATAAGCTATCTGCGACTGTTTTTTCCTCCGGCAATTGCCATGAAAACGGATGCGGAAACGATAGATTCAATTGAGGAAACGAATGAACATAAGGAAATACACGACAGATAGCTATCGTATCTTATCTAATTATTTATATAGCGCTTCTTACAGTATTAGCTATTCAGAAGCGCTCACAGCGTGACAGTCCCGATTAAATAAGAAAGTCTTCAGGCAGCGAAGGGATGAGGGTGGGAGCCCGATTAAAAGCTTGCTAAGGATAATGGAGGTAGGTCATTCCGCATAGGAGAGCCCACGATGGCAAAGGTACGGTGTTGAGTTATAGCAGTCCTTGCCCATGGAATAAGAAGATCAAATCGATCCGCAGACCGCAGAGGGCCGAGGACGACAGCAGACAAAGGTTATCGCATTAAGTCGCGGAGATCTTTAGGGGCTTCACCATGTTGAGTTCTAAGAACAAGGAGGAGTAACTTGTATTAGATGCGAGGGGGAATGGGAAGCCAATGTAGGACATCGGTCATGTTGGTAGAAATGTGGGAGTAGCGTGGGAGACGAGCAATGAGCCTGGTTGCCGTATTCATAACTGAATGTATGGAAGATAAACGTGACTTGGGAAGCCCAGCAAATAGTGAATTGCAGTAGTCAATGCGACAGCAGATGAAGGCATGGACTGTTGTTGTAAATACAGGAGAAGATACAGATCTTCTGATGGCTCTCAGACGCCTCAGGTGATAGTAGCAATAGCGCGTCAACTGCAAGAGGTGCTCTGAGAAGGACAGGGTGCTTCCAAGGGTGACGTCTAAGTCACGGACACTGGATGCAAATGCAAAATCAAGATACGTTGACATGAGAAGTGGGAGGCTGAGTTTAAAGAGCTGCTGTTTTGTTTCAAACAAGATCAAACAAGATCAGTTGGGTCTTAGAGAAGTCAAGGTTGATGGATGGATGGATCTATAGATAGATAGATAGATAGACAGACAGACAGACAGACGGACGGACGGACGGATTGATGGATGGACGGACGGACGGACGGACGGACAGACACACAGACAGACAGACAGATAGGTATAAATCAATACACTGACAGTAGTTTGTGGAGATTGATATGAAAGTGATGGGCTCCTATAAGCGTTCAAGAGTTCATTTCTGTCGATCGATCACTGCAACAAATTGACGCAATCTTCTCCTCCTCCCATTCCTACTCCTCCACATCCTTTCTATTCCTAATACACTTCCTTCTCTTATTTCTATTCCTCCTCTTCCTTCTATTCCTACTCCTCCTTCTTCTTCTCTTCCTCCTATTCCTGCTCCTCTTCTTCCTCCACCTCGTCCTCCTATTCCTACTCCTCCTCTTCCTCCTATTACTTCGTTCTATATTCCTCTCTCTGTCTCTCTGTCACTTTCTTTCTGTCTCTCTGTCTCGTTCTTTCTCTCTCACCCTTTCGAATCAATTAGTTCATTTTGAAAACTAATAAGTTTGTCAGACTCCCTGTCAGAGCTACATAAACTAAAAATTCGGTGTGTATTTATAAGACTATATGTTGGGCTTATATTTGTGTATATGTATGCGGGTATTTTCTACGTGTGTGCCATGTATGTAGGCCTAATCGTAATCGTGAAACGAGTGACGGAGGTGAAGGGTATGAGTCACATGACAAGGTCGAGGCCATACGATATTCATAGAGAAACGTGTACAATGTGTACATTTATTATGTCAACTGTCGTTTATAACTAGAGTGTGACTATACATGTATATAACTAGAGTGTGACCATACATGTATATAACTAGAATGTGACCATGCATGTATATAACTAGAGTGTGACCATACATGTATATAACTAGAGTGTGACCATACATGTATATAACTAGAGTGTGACCATACATGTATATAACTAGAGTGTGACCATACATGTATATAACTAGAGTGTGATTGAGCAAAACAGTTCACACAAAAGACCCAGAAGAGACAACAAATGTCAACGGATTCCTGCACACATTAAAGATGTGTTCAGAGACTAAATGCACAAAGGTGCGTCGATGCAGTTTGGATCGATGATGGGTGATGGCGCTCGCAACATACGATGATGTCACCCACCATTGAACGGCAGGTCATCTTCCATCTCAGCGGTAGAAGTTGACGCACGTTCGGCGATCCATCGAGTCACCAGCAAGTGCACTAATAGGATATGGTCATAGGTCGCGTTCGGCCGTTCGGTAGATGGAGACTTCAACAAAATTTAATGATAATTTTATCACCCAGGTCAGTTCGACCAAATTTCTGGGAGTAGTGGTTGACCAAAATTTATCATGGGGTGAACACATAGCGACTATTTCAGCTGAAGTGGTCAAGAATGTTGTTACCGTCTTTCATTAGGTTACAATTGTATTACTCATTAATTTATCCTTATTTTTATTATTGCAGTGCAAGTTGGGTGGGCGTCCACCTAAAATTCCGGTCTTAATAAATTGATACTCCTCCAGAAACAGGCTCTTCGTTGCACTGCTGGTACAGCCTGGGGATCCCATACTGATCCAATCTTTAAGGAATACGAATTAACTAAGCTTCCCCAGATCTGTACTTATCAAATAGCTATATATAGGTACCGTTCTGTAAATAAGCTTTTGCCAGTAAGATTTTCTGACTACTTCGGAACTGGCCACGTGTTTCATTCCTATGCTACGAGATCCGCTTCTAAACGCCGACTAATTTATGCTCGCACTAACACTCGTAAGTTTGCAATAAGATGTACTGGACCAAAGATTTAGAATGACATCTCTTATTATATTTAAAGTGCTGCAACTCTGGTGTTGGCCTATATGTGCAGTCACGCATATATAATATGTATGTAGGCCTATATATATATAATATATACCAATACCAAAGATTTTTATTGAGCACACACACACAACACACGGTCAATCCAAGCAGGTAACATACAAGTACTGTAATTGACCAGGTCAAGAGATAGGTGATGTGAATGTGATCAATGGGGGAGGAGACCCCAAAGGGACCGAGGTCTCGCTAGTAGGGCACCCTTAATGAGAGGTGTGTGACAGCGGCGGAGGTGAGAGATTTGAGGAAGGATTTATTTAACAACTTAACTGGCTTAACTATGAAAGTCTACAAAATATTGTTATCGTGATTTAAATAGGGCTAACAAGCGTCGGATGAAGCGGTAAGCGCTAGTAGATATGATTACGAAGTTTAATTTTAAATATAGTTATGTGAGGTAAGTTTCGTAACTCATGCGGTAGACTATTCCAGGCTGCAGGGCCAGCAGAGGTGATACAGAATTGGCGGGTATTAGTTCGGGAGTATTTAGGTCTGTAATTGGTGGCATTACGAAGACTACAAGGGTTGATTTGTAAAACAGTATTAAACTGGTGTTTAAAACACAGTGGTAGAAGATCATTGAGGTGTTGATACATGAACACATTTAATTGAAGCATTGTGATTAAATGTTAGAATCTTTAGATTGGCGCCAATGCTGAGAGAAGAAGAATAAATTATACGTATATCGTGTGGTGTTGTCCTGTACGTGCAGTCATATA
>OY365807.1:29366861-29411427 GCA_959347315.1 Bimastos eiseni
GTCACATATATATATGTATATATATAAATACGTTACTGCACCTATAGGCCAACACCATACGAAATACCGTAAAATAGTTTTTAAAAATCCGCGACAGAACAACGAAAGAGTCTGCAGCGCAAAACCTCGCAATGACAAAAGAAAATTCAGCATGTTAGAAATAACTTAGTAAATTCTGCACTTGGCATAAAATGGACTTTTATTATCCATGCGCCTTATGCCTAGGGTTCTTCGGTCTGATGCGTTTTGTAGCACCCCTTAAGACCGTTCTGTTCAGCCGGGGTTGAGTTGGAAGCGCTCCTGAGTAGTAACCTGAAGGGGCTCTATATAGATTTCCGGAATGAATGAATGTACGAATGTATGAATGAATGAATGTATGAATGTATGAATTAATTAGTTAATGAATTAATGAAAATAAGCCTTATTATACAACAGTCGAATAACGAGCAAAATGGTTAAGTGGCAATACGCATCGGCCTACTCTGTAACGTACGAATGACCTACTAGATTCAGGGTCCTTAGGACACATCCGGTTTGCATGTGTTGTTGGATGTTTTTGAGTCAACGGATGACAATTATTCTGAAAAGTGATATAGACTCGATAACGATTTATGTTCTGTTAATTAAACTAACGAACAAACATTACATACTGTATATAATTATATGTGGATATATTACAGGCCTACACATGCGCATGAAATGAATTGATAATATTAATGCGCTCGTCATCTTCTGAATAAAGTCTATTAGGATCGAAGCTGAGACATAGGCCTACACTACATCGTAAGGATGTATCCTGTTGGTGTTGAAATCGCTTAGATATCACTGTTTTCAGGTAAAATTGTAATCAATGGCCACTCAGGTTCATAATGTAAATAAAAACGAGCGATATACGGAAGCCTATTACATCATTTGAAGTTTGAAGTGTAATCTACGAGGCTAATCGTTGCCATGGTAGCTGGTTTGGCTGCTAAGGCCATCGGTGTAAATTTTTCGCTAGAGGGTTCAGCTGCAGACGGACGCCTCTTGAAACGACGCGATTAATGCGCATGACTTAAAGACTAATGCGATGTCAGTGAAGCGTGGCTAGGTAAGGACCAGTTAGTGGTCATCATCGGCACAAATCCGGTCGCATTTGATTTTAATGCACTTTGCTTAGCGATCACACAGCCTATAGGTTTATCCGTGTTGTTGTACAGGCTGACCCCAGCGGCATAGTTAGATATCGGCCAATGAGGAGGAGGGTGCGATATGAAGTATGCTGCCACGGTTAGGAGCAGCATGTATCCACGTGATGGCTGTCTAAGTAATAGGATAAAGCTCGATAGACTCATTTTATACATTGGATGCATGATCCACGGTAGGATATCATTATTGTTACTGTTATCATAGACATTGGCTGTATCCAATTTGACAACGATTCTAGGACAATTGCCCTCCGGTCAACTGCTCGCGGTCAATTGCCTCCGATCATTTGCCCCAGTCAATTGCCCTCCAATGAATTAGCCCCGGTCAATCAACGTGTAAGAGGTTAATGAATGCTAAAAATGTCATCTATGATCATGTCGTAGAAGTAGCAGACATAATTTGACATAGTAAAAGATCTGCGAGTGGTCGTGCTTCACCGGGTAGATATTAAGACAACTCTTCAGTTGCGGCAATTAAAATGAAGGGGCGCTATATAAATCTCTGTAATGAATTAATGAATGAATAATGTGTGTCACAGTAGCCGATCGGTTAGAGAGGTCAGCCCGTAACGTTCAGTGTGCGCTGAGCGAGCGGGTTCGAGGACCCTCGTCCAGGGAGTCACTGTTTAGTGATCTTGAGCAAGTCCTTCGCGCTTAATTGCTCTGCAGTACAACTGTAATTGCGCCGTCGAGACGTGTGTATGCACTTCTGAGCAAAAAGTGGCGATTTCAAATTTCGGTAATAAAAATAATCGACTGCCCAGTTTCAATATTTTTTTATTTCGCCAACAGTTATGGTAATTGTATGATAAATCAAGTCCAACTGACAGTTTAATGAATTATTCGCTGTGCGTTCGTATAAAACTGTATCATTTCATATTGTAAAAAGTAAGACGAGTGACAGTCACTTCATTTCTGAGCAAGCTTGCTATTCTTAACTTCGAGAGAGAAATATTAAATTGTGGTACATTTTGCTGTTGAATGTGGCTGAAATTTGGCAGATGATGATGACAGGTAGGCCTATTCAGAGGCGGCGATCTCGTTTGAGAGGTGGGGGAGACACCCAATGAGAGGGGTAAGAAATATGGGGGCGGGGGCAAACGTATAATGCTTCTTTTTTTGTAAAAGGTGGAGGGATTTGTCCCCATCGACTCACCCGGGATCGCCGTCCCTGCTCTTACTCATGTGTGAATGTCTATTATACACAAGATTGAATGCACCGTCGTATTCCTTAGTCAATGCTCACTGCTTGTATACCTCTCATATTTATAAATCAAATGCCATAATTCTCGGATTCAGTTAATAGCAAACGATTAGTTGCGATTCGAAATAAATTGAAATTAAAGGATCACAGTTGTTTCGGTAATAAATGAAAATCAGTTGGCAAATTAAGTGAGGCATTTGAGTGTAAATAGGCGGAGAAACTGGTCTCAAGGTAATTACAAGCAAATGTCTTAGGTAAGTATTTATGACTAAACTACCGGCATTTCAAACTGTTCAATCAGTTGACATTCTTACTGAAAATATGCCAGTTGTTGATGATCAGTACCCAGATGGCGTCAGGTCTTCACTATTTTTTGTCAATACTTTATCATATTTATCTGACCCTTCCTGTTACATCCATAGGTACTACTGCTGAAAGAAGCTTATGTAGGCCTACAGTATAGATGATCAAAGATTAGTCGAGATTGCGATCAACAATAACAAACCTTCTGGATTGGCATTGGTTTAGATAGAACGTGATCTTGCACGCTGTCAACATTACTTCTGCTTCTATGAAATCACACAGAAAGCAATTTATATAAACTAGCATGTTTCTTGCTCAGTTCACTAGAAGTGCTATTGTTAAAAATTCAGGACGTACATGTACGCTATAATATCTATTTTCCTTGACGTGTTCAACGAATTAGAATAAATTTGCTAATTATTAATAAATTTGGAAGGCTCCAGAGTGGCCCGTGAAACACTCCTCGCCCCCACGTAATAGCACATAAATCCGCCACTGGTTAACCCTTCCTCGAAAATCTTCTCCAGTTTGAATCATATGCGAATGTATAGTCAGTTTTGATTCAACTTCTTTACACTTGCAACCATGCATGTAATTTAGTCACAGATCGATTGCAAAACTAAACACACACACAAACACACCTACACACAAAACTAAGTTTGAATATATATATATATATAACATATATATTTGGGGAGAGAGAGGTGGGGAGAAAGAGAGAGTGAGAGAGAGAGAGAGCGCCTCGAAATATCGCACTTTCGAGTATCCCCAAAGAGAATAGAAGACTCAAAGTGCGTGTTTGCCATGTCTGCTTATATTATAATCCTGTAATTGCATTCGGATCTCTATTATCCGAGGAGATAGCTACCAACGAGTGCTTATAATATAAGCTGAAAAGGGACAATGGATGACATGCATAAATGATGCCAATAAGGATGCCGCTGGTGCTGCTTGTGATGACGATAACGCTGAAGACTGAGTGCTCTGAAGGGTTCGGGTTGAGGAAACGAATTGGAAGACGAGAAGGCATAGATAGGCCTACGTGTTCCTCAGTCATTAAGACGTCTACTATGAAGACGAGGCAATAGTGCAGCGAAAATGAAGTATTGGATGGTCAGTACTGTTTGATTCTAAAATCGAATTATTCTATCAAGCAACATACCATTCTGATTAGTGTTAACAACTAAATGACCTACATTCAATACTGCCCAAATGACAGATGGCTATATCTCTCTAGAGCTAGACTTAACCAGATACGTCTATAGTTTGAAGAGTGCGAAAGTTTCCTAAGCAGTCCCTCCTCCGTCTGTAGCTTGAACCCTCGCAGGGCCAATGATTTTTTGACACCAGGGTGTCTTTAGACAATTTACGAGATCTACCCTTTGTTTAAATAATTATTTGACCGACCGACCGAACTAAACTTCATCCTGCATCGTTTAAACGGTCGACTGTAAACGTGTGTGTTGGATATGCATAGCCACTCGTCATTTTATATTGGAATTGATATTTCCAGGAATCGTTCGAGCGGCAGCTTTTATCGATGGCAGTCGTTGTGACCCTACAGTATTTGATCGCATCAATCAGACACAGACGAGAGAGAATGGCAGACGCGAGTGATTCCCTCTATCAAGTGCAGCACAGAAAAGAGAGATAGAGTAAGAAAGAAAGAGACAGAGAGACAAAGTGCCAGAGAGAGAGAGAGAGAGAGAGAGAGAGAGATAAACCATTGTTATAATGTGACTCGGTCAGTGGGAAAATAATCTGTTTATGGATTGGAGAGGAATATAGTAGCCCTGCAGACGTTTGATATCATAAACTGTGGCGGAAGGATTACGACGTTCACACGCCTTCTGACTGTTGTTTAACAGTTTCGAGGGAAATACGAAGTTGGAGACTTCGTGCCTCGTCTATGACTCTCGAGCGACCGACAAATCGATAGTTGGTTATTGTTTCGGTTTAATGACCCAGTTTCATTGTAAGGATGATTAGGGTTGCCCTCTTCCTTTCCTCAGGTCTGAGATTGGCACTACTCTAATACGAGTAGTGGTGGATTTTACACCGTATGGCCCTGCCACTCAGCCACAAAGCGACAGAGCCAGAGCGAATAAGAACCGAGTGAACAGCGCCACTTGGGAGCTGGCCTCCATCCCTTCCGCCGGGAAGACGGTCAGTCACGTGTTGGTGGCTGCCACTGTAACTTCTGTCGCCTCAAATCCAAAGAGATTTTAGATCAACAAAAATAAAAATCATGAAACGGAACGAATTCTTTGAACTTGGATCGATGAAGAGGAACAAAGTGGCGTGGCGCCATTTGAAAATGGACTGCGGTAGTGAAACATGACTTTACATGGCACAGCATAAAGCAATATAATACGCCATAAAAGCAGCGCAGGTCTCAGGAAATTGCAGACCATTTGCAGAGTGTACTATACGGCCCCACGCGACACATGGCAAATTGCTTTTCGTTGATAATCAATTTTTTAGAACATTGCTAGCACGTAGGTGCTAAGTTAAATAAGTTAAATTAACAATACAGTTACAGCTGTAAAGGAATAACGTATAATATTACTTCCTCACAGAAGAGGAACTTTCATTACTTTCTGTGTTGAAAATTCTATTCTTAATTCAGTGCAATCTCTCGCGTTCCGGTCTCTCATTTTGTTTTCTACCCTGGACAAATAATTTCATGATTTCCTATGATGGATCATTGGTTATCTTCAAAAATATATCATATGAGCATGTAAGGACTAATGGACATACCGTTGGCAGCAACTTTTGACGTGCCAACATTATACAGACCGTATAGTCATGTTTGTTGTTGTATATTGCGCAATACAAGCAGGCCTATCACAGTTGCAATCATGATTCAGCAACTACAGCGCAATAGGAATCACGAAAAGCCAATGGCTCATACTAATCTTGACCCCTAATAATTATATAAATATGAGTGTGTAAAATAATGACCAAGACAATAAAATCCTCGAAAACGTACCAAGTGATATAAAATAATAAAACGAATTACAGCATAGGTGCCTATAGGCCTACTCGCGTACAAGTCCACGTGTTGTTTATAAGTCTACCCCTAAATTTTTATTCTTGGAAATGGATAAAGTCTACAACTCGAGAATTAATCTGAGCATAATTTTCACGACTCTTTCAACCAACAACAACAAAACTTGTAAGAAATGATCTGCCAGAAATTAGTGGCTTTGCACATATTCGTCCAAGAAATTAGCGACAATTAATAGTCAAATAGCTTATATTATTATTATTTCTGCATTGTTTAACTTTAGGCTAAGAGCATAAAATAAACAATTTTCACTGTCAGGGTACTTAGGCCTACTATATTAAAAAACTCGTTGTTTTAATTTATAGATCACGGCGGAAGCTCTCGTCACGAGATTTTCTGGAACAGAGAAAGCAAAGCTACTATATGCAACTATATTCTGAAGCAAACTTAGATGTTGGTATTTTTTACATATATTTCATTCAGAAAATAGAAATCATAATATCGTTATTATGTAATTAGCGTGTATTGCGCATGCCAAGTTTCTGTGACATTTTTGGGCCCCTGAATATGCAGGGTCCGGCGCGACCACCCGGTTCGCACAACGGTAGGGCCAGCTCTGATCGACAAACCGGTGCCTGACGTGACGCAGGTTTTCTGCTTTCAGAAGACAATCTGTTTTTAATCACATGCAATGGCCAATCCATTCTAGTTTGCTAATAAAACCACTGAATGCACTGATATCGAACAATAGAGGATGGAGGAGGAGAGGCCAGAAACACCATCTCTAGGAATAGACCACGTTACTGGTCTGGTAAACCCATACTTACTATAGTATACTGCCAACAATCCAATAATTCCTGTATGAGTCTAGCTTTGAAGAGGGCAAATTAATGTGCATTTGTCTTATTCTTTGAAATTGTCGAAGGTACATCCAGAATGGATACGTACTCTGTGTCGCTACGTTTTTAAAGTAGGCCTAGGTAATTTTGCTCGACTCACAAAGCGCCCCATCGTCGCATTCTCTGAACGCGTCAATGCTATTTAGGTTGATTACGAAATTAGCGCTATATAAATTTATGTTCGATAAATCAGAGTGGGTGGGCAAAAGACTGGCGCCGGTGAAGTGTGACGAGGCAGGCGTCTACTGCAGCCAGCCACGAAGGCCTTATAATGCGACTGGAGAATGCTGCAGCGCATTAAGCTGGAGAAGACTGTTAATCGCTTCTACTGTTCTACGCTTGTCCGTCTTTTACACGCCAGTCGGGTTCATTGACGGCCTTTGTAAGTGCACTACTGCTTATGCGGACAACAAATGAACTAGATCCATAGTTACTGGCGACGCTTCTCCATTATACGGAATTCCTTAACGCAATTAACTTTAGTGCTTTATTAGGATATTAGCCGACCGCGTTTTCTGCACCGCTGTCTCTTTCGTCCTAGGTAAATATCTGTCTCTTCATGGAACACACAGAACGCCCCCAAAACACTGCGCATATATACGCAGCGCTTTTCAGAGTGATTGGATAAATATATTGATCGCAGCAGCAGCAGCGACAGCAGTAGCAGTATACGACAGCAATGCAGATAGCACACATATGAAGCCGAAGGATAAATGAGACGCGAAGCAACTGAAGCAGCAGCAGCAGCTACAGCTGATGGGGAACGATGGCAGATTGGTCGAAAGAATGAGGGCAATATCCGTCGACAGTTGAAAGGAAAAATGAGCCAATAGATCGTCCGGGTCGACCTCAGATGAAGAGGCACGTTGCTTCTCCTTCTTCTGAAGCACAACTGAACCTCCTCAACTGCCTCTCATATATCTGTTATACAGTGAACGCAAAGCAGGTTTCATTTAATAGTCTATCTCGTGAAGAGTAGACCTAAATTTATTCAAGACAAATAGGCTCGCACCTTATAATAATAAGGCACCAGGCTTTCGTATAGAGTGTGTGGAACTTGAATATTTTTAAACAAAATATCACAATGAATCGAGTAGATGATCATATACTTTAGCAGTTTTTTCATCATAAGGATCTAATCACCTGTAGAGAATGAAGAGACAGTAGACTTGGATAGTACAAAGAGCTGAAAGTAGTTTGGCCCACAATAACTGAGATATGGATATTATATCAATGTATCTATACATGGACCATTTTACGTAGGCCTACCGACATTTGCTCAGCGTCTCTTTCTGTCTACGTAACCTGCACAGCTTCGATAAACTTGAACTGATATTCTGAAACACAGTAGGCCTTCGGCGTTCAGATAATTGGGATGACTATTGTGCCAGTAAAGGACTATATCAAATTGCTCCGTCTGACGTGTTGCGCTGGAGCTTGGCAGGAAGTGCCATGGCCTAGAAAACGAACCCAGACAGAGCGCATTATTCCGTTTTCTTCGTTTTTTGTATTTTGCATGATGCTCTGCCACTTGTGCCTAATGATGAAGTGTTGTTCGGCCCTACTGCTGATGCACTTCGTCAAATCGAAATTCGCAAACCACAATTAAGAAAAATATTAAGTGAACGAAGTCACTAGCAGCGGCAGCGGGAGTAGAAAATGGTGAATCACTGGAATAGCATAATTGAAAGTAAATGGAAAATATTATCAAACGCGCCAATCAATTGTGGAATGAAGACAACCTAGCCTGACTGTTTCTAACCCAGCGACTGTTTTGGAAGACTTAATCAAGCTCCACATTCCAGTTGTTTGTATTCTACCGAATTTCGGTCACCGTTCGATGCAGAATGGCATCTTTAAAAAAATAAAGACAAGGTAAATAATTTATAATTGGCCTACACATGCTGAAATTACTTAGAGAATGACAATTCTCTGTAGGGTGCGTTTAATGCATGGCTTCAGAAGTGAGATTCGTCACAAGTGATAGAAAGAGTTGATGCAAACACGCTGCAATTGATTACATAACTCATCAAATCTATTGAAGCAACTTCTACGACTCTTTGCTGTGTCAATTCATGCGACAGTTTTTCTCCATTGTCATCCAGCGATTTATCGGATCACACTGCTGGAAGATGATGAGAAGGAAGAGGAGGAAGAGGAGGAAGAGGAGAAGAACGAAGGAACCAACGAAGGACGGGAAACAATGCAATTAAAGATATTTGGAATAGGAAGAGGCAGATCTGCAAAGGACGAGGAAGTCGAAATGAAAAAATGAGAGGAGGAGGAAGAGAGGAAGAAGAAAACGACGACGGTGACGAATAGGAAGACGAAGACTGTGGCGAAGAAGATAAGTTACACGCAGAGGAAAGAGAGGAAGAGATTAGAGAGAAGGACATGAAGAGAAGAGTAAGCAAAAGATGAATGGATGAATGCAGTGTTCTGTCGATAAAGTAGATAAATCGATAGGAGATTATCGATGGATATCGTTCTGACTTCGATTCACTATGGACTGTATTACCGCGGCGTTATCGAAGATCTATGCGCTCATCTTCCGTCCCTCGCGTTGGCTTATTTACTGGTCTGAAGGCGGCCTAAACTGGCCCCATCAGTATGCAGGCGCAGTGCAGTATGGACATTTCTTTGGGAGCGCATATGAATTAAATGCTGACAGATCCTGTGATGTAATGGCCGGCTACGCTGCAAATTCGGCGATCGTGCGGTAAGAGATTCCAGCCGTGCTATGAGTCTCACTGTGACATGAATAGCAATCGACTGCTGGGACTGGAACGATCTTTCGGCACCAATTCAATCAGTCTGACGCGATGCCTGTATGGACTCTTTCTCTACTCGGACAAAAGCCATTTTGTTGTAAAACAATTACAGGACAATGGTTTTCTTCTGCCACTATACTTGAAACGATACTCAATAAAAAATACTCGCTCTTTCAATTAAAGCTAAATAATTATCAGTTGTGAGATATTTGAACTACGTGAAGTTATTATCGTTCGAGCACCTACGCTAGCACAAAATAGTTTATTTATAAACACAAAGAGAATGCATCCATGCATTAATTAAATGGAAGGAGTGGACTGACAGTGCAGTCAATTGTCAAATTGTGGATATCGTTCCATGCACAAATCAGTTCGAAACTACATGTACTGTTCAAACTATGCAGGTGTTTTGCTTAGACGGAACAGCAGCAAGATAATAGCAGTTAGAATAACTGTGCGAACTGCCTTTAGCTTATGACCTCTCAGCCTCTCATCTCGCCTCTTGTAATCTCTTCTCCACTTGCACTCTCATCTGCTACTTTTCATTGGCGTCAAAAACTGAACTCATCAATCTACCCCATTCAGATTCTACTCCTGCGCCACAACCAGGCCACCATATCCAGCAACTGCAAAGCCGTAGTACCATGCAGACTCCTTGGTTTGACCTCCTCAGATTTTGACCTGGCACCGGAACCAATGGAGACGCTTGGCTATTGAACACTTGAGTTGGTGTAGCACCTTTGTTTAGGAGGGACTTCCAGACGTGGATTTTGTGGACGCTGGGAGATTTTCGAAGCTTTTAATTACAATACAACAGGTAGATAACTGCGATTAGATCAGATTTGATGCTTGAACTGATAAATACGATTTCTGGAGGGATCAGTTTGTGGTTAGAATCAATTAAAGCCCAATAGCAGGAGCCAGATGACTTTGCTCTTCGTTATGGGCAAAGAGATGCTATGTTACGATGTTACGGTTGTTCTTCAGCGTGGGAACGTTATGATCACAGAGACTGAGGCGCCAAAACAACCGTTGCAGACCTGCCATTTGACATTGTCTTATTCTTCACTGTTCTGCCTTCAAGAATAAAACTACTCCGTTATCTGCTCGCCCGACTGTATGCACTTATATAGCTAACTAAAAATGTCTAGATTACTAGTATTGGCGCTGACGATGCTGTTAAAAATTAGCCTATTAGAGACTCATCGTGAGTGCAGTGGTGAAATCTGTGTGCGTTACCCATATGGTATTCCCCGCAATTTTCATATAAATTATTTCTCCACCATTTCCTCCTACGCCGCATCTCTTTCTCCATCATCTTCTGCCATCGGCGCTGTGGAAAGAATTGTCGTGGTCAATGATTAAAACGATCCCGGGTGGAATATTGCATTCCCTATCGGATTCAGAGTCGAAAGAAATGAAGGTGGAAAGCTGCGCCTGCAGGTCAATTTGCGTCTCAAGGGAAAAGCCTACGACAGGACCAACATGAGGAATGACAAGTACTGAAAGATGGGCCGCAGAAAAATGATCGATCTTAAAGAAGGAGGACGACTACATAAAAGAGGTGCGTTTCCACATGTTACGGATGCGAATAATAATAATAATAATAATAATAATAGTTATAATTATCATATCTGTTCCAACGTATCTCGGTTGTTCTTCAGCGTGGGAACGCCGCCTGTCTCTTCGGGACATTGCCACCATTTACTTAGCTCGCCAACATGAGCGATAACAGCATATTGTGAAACATATTATGTATATAATAATAATAATTATTATTATGATAATTATAATTGTAATAATAAAAATTGTAATAATAATAATTGTAATAATAATAATTGTAATAATGATAATTGTAATAATAATAATTGTAATAATAATAATTGTAATAATAATAATTGTAATAATAATAATTGTAATAATAATAATTATAATAATAGCTGTAGTAGTAGTAGCGAAAATGGCAATGATCATAATAATAATAATAATGATCGTAATAATAAATGTTTGAGTCCCGAGAATGATGAGGATAACGATGAGAATGAGAATGAGGAGGATGAGGAGGAGGAGGAAGAAGAGGTGGACGAGGAGGAGAAGGAAGAGGCGTAGAATGAGGAGGAGGAGGAGTAGAATGAGGAGGAGGTGGTGGCGGATGAGGAAGAGGATGAGGAAGAGGAGAATGAGGACGAGATCGGAGCAGAGTCAGTGATCAGCTATGTTGCAGGACTGTGGCCATTCGTGATGTTTTCAAAACCCGGATGGAAGAGTGTAGTGCGAGTCTGCGAGACAGTGAGTGGTTGATAAGCTGGTGAAGAAGGGCAAGGGGTAAAAGTCTGAGAGGAGAGGAAGCCGCAAAGGATGGTAGGACGAAAGGCAGGACAATCGAACTGTCTGCATTAATATATATGCGGCCAAAGGAAGACGATGGAACAATTAGATAAATAGACAAATTGAAGATGACGCCCAATGTGAATGGAGCGACTCTGAGGAGTGGTGACCCCTGTTAATTCTTGGAGCGCACGTTTATGCATATATGAATACAAATAAAACTAAATACATGAAACTGTAGCTAAATGAATTAATGGTTGTTTGAATGCAATCATAAACGTGATTCTCTTAAAATGTTCAATTATATAATCATAGGTGTATGAAAACAGCGTTATTTGTGAAAGGGAAGCAGAAACTGAAAATTAAAATTTATGTTGTGAAATTTGTCTTTGTACTTAAAAGCCGAACTTCTATCGAGCTACGTGACACATGCTCTCTGAAGGTTGCAATCCACTGGTGTGTGCTGATAAAAATGAACGTCACATTGTATTGTTCACAAAAGCGGCGTCCATTTTTCAAATATATGGGTCTGATCCGTTTAAATAACCTTCCGTCGCTGGTCAATATGGGCAGAGACTATAATACTAGACAAACAGCGCAGCTTGAAGTAGAGATGGATCTATTCATAAAAGGGCAAATAGTCTACTGTTGTCGATAACAATGTCTTATCTGCGGCGGGCAGTCGCCGGTCAATACGGACCAAATGATGTGCGGCGGCGATGGAAAGAGAGTCATATCTCAGGCTTCGCTGTTTGAAGTCGAACACTGACCAATCGGAATTATTTATTCGTCTCCTGAGGAGTGGTCAGTCCCCGTACGAGACCTCCTTCCAACTCCAATAACTACATGTATACTGCCACGGTTCACGACCTCCAATAATATTATAGGAAGTAGAGGTTGGTATGCGACGTCGCGTAGCAAAATATTAGAAGTTAATGCCCTTACCAATACTTTTATTTGTGAAAGTAGGGTCCTTTTCATTTATGTGTAATTTCACTTCACTGCCATTCCTCGTTTTATGTTATCTCTCTGTCAATATTTAAGTAAAATATTAATCATTCATTCATTTATTATAATATTCATTTATTTATTCAAAGTTCTTGTATATGTATAGCGCACCAACGAGATGATCCAATCGGGGACGCTACTACCTCAATCTCGGCTGTAAAGAAGAGTTTTCCTATGCTTCTAAAAGGTGAATCCATAAGTTTATAGCTAAAAAGAGCACGCAAACCTGAAAGATGATTATTCTATGCGGATGGTCCAACCTTTGGAAAGGCACAGCGTTACGTCCATGAAGTGCGCGCAAAGGTAACTATACTTTCGTCTGTTGATGTAGAACGAAAATTTTCACAGGCGTGCAGACAAACCGGAGGTGGGACACCACAACTGCAGCGCTCTTTAACTGACACCGCCAGACCCTAAATTCAGTGCGCTAAGAAACAGCAAGCCAGTGTAGCACGTCACGCATACATGTATGATGTGAGACATGGTCAAATTTTGAAAAACCACCAATAAGCTACAAGCTTAGCAGCTGCACGAAGCACGCGCTAAAGCTGTGCATGGGAAGTCCAACTTAGATGGCACTACAGTAGTAAATCCTACTGCAAACAAACAACGTGTGAACATGAGTAAAAGTGAACGGAAAATGACTTGCAGTTGCTGCAGTTAAAAAATCAAGCGCGACATAAAAGATTTAAGTGTTCAGAGAAGGTATATTGCTTATCAAGAACAGCGCCATGGAAGAGAGCAGTTGTCGAGAAGACAAGGTATACGGGAAGTCAGCAGATATGGCCTGAACATCTATTTTTCAGCGACTCATCATTATACCTAGCCATATAAATTTCGTTTTGGAAGCGTTGAGGCGCAGACGATTGGACGACATCCAATTGCCAATACCTCCATATATAGCACGCTGCATTGTGGCTACTGTGGTCAGAGCGTTGGATGATGGACAACGGAGGAAACCTGGCATAACATAAGCCTATATACTTAGTTGCATATACATGTAATATTGATCATATTAACCAAAGAAGAGGACATATTTGAATCTTCATCACTTCCAGAATTAGAGGATTATGCGATTATGCGATTTCGCATTTTTTCGCATAATTTTACGTTTTCGCAGAAATTCCTAAATAGAAAGTTTTCGCAAATTATTGCATAAAGTTCGAAAAATTCGGTCAGTGTCAACTATAATTGGCTTGTCTAGGCTATTTTTAGCCTATTGGGGGCTATAGTTTACCGACCAGACGACGTAATTGTTGATGACCAGGACCCGTGGTTTATGCGATTATGCGATTTCCCCCATAATTTACGAAACTTGTTCGCATCATTCATTAGGTTACAGCGTATGCACTTACCTCACTTTAAATCGTTTGTTGACTGCTAACTCACTTTTAATTGCTACACTGGTCAGAGCGTGCTGATACCTCGGACACTTCTTCATTGCTTTGTCCACATGGATTTTGCAGACTACTGATTAATCCAAACGCTCTCGTGCACCGCGTGTCTTGCGCCTGTGCGAAAGAGAGCATGTGGGTAGCGGTTCGCCTCCCAGTGTTTTAATCTCCTACTCGTACATTCCTTTCACGGGGACCCTAAGATGCGTGGCGTCCATTCAAACGGGCGAGGGGTTATGAAAGATGCAGATGCATGTGTTATTATACAGGGGTGCAAAAAACCAAGACTTTTTAAAATCAAAAGTTGGTTTTTGGTTTTTTGGTGTTTTGGTTTTATTTGGAATTTGGTTTTTATTCTACCTTTGGATTTTGTCAAAACAGTTTTGTTATAAAAGGCATCAAACACAGCATGAAAAAGAGCTCGAACTGGTTTTTATAATTAATATAGCCTGATTTCGGACTCGATAACACACAATTAGTAATATAATAGTAATAATTATTAGTAAATTGAATAAAAATATTTTAAAAAACTAAAGAACCAAAAATTGCCATTTTTCGTATCTTTTCGGTTTTTTGGCAAAAAGCCAAATAACCAAAAGACCAACATGTTTGTTATATAAATTGCATTAACGCATATCACGTAGGGTATCAGTTAATTGTCACTAGGCCTATAGCTATTTAGGAGTCGTCTTATGCACTGTTCGGCGTGGCCATAGTTAACCAAGGTCCAATTTGCTGTATCTGAGCGTGTCAGCAGCAGTTCTTACATAACTCCCTTGCCTCTCTTTCACTTTGCCCATCCACGTCTTTGGCTTCCCAGCCGTGTTTCCTAGACGTTGTCAATTTACTAACGTATCGAAGCAAAGTCAGTTTTCTGCTTCTGATCTTTTCTGCCAGTGTCTACACATAACCAACAAATCTGTTACAATATGATATGCCACTGCCTGGCTGATCTTTTGGTGCCAGATTCTTCGTCTCAGAAGTCACTCGCACGAATCAACCCCAATCTCTGTCTCTTCTGTCATCCCTCCCTCATTCAGGTGCACTGAGAATATCTTGTGTGAAATGTGAAGACAAAGCCGTGATATGTCTAATCTGTTGAAATGGGTTTGGGCTTGGGACCTGGATCCGACCCGACCAGATCTAGCTTCACCAAATCCGACCCTCCAATGTGCAGATATTCGAGACACGACCCCACCCGACTAAAGAGGCGACCCGACTCGTGGACATCCAAAAGTTTCATTTATCGTTAGAATGCGCTTGGATACTCAGACGGCGCCACCATGAATGATTGCTCGGCAACAAAGGCAAAAGCGAAGATATTTAAACGGTGGAACAGATCGACAGACTAGAGCATTCAAGCTGGTATTGGCCAATCATGGTAGGACACTACAGTGACTCCACAACGAATAAAATAAACAGCTAAAAATGTAGAGTTTCAATTTTAGACGCAGTAGAGGAGATATTTTGACAGGAACTCAGAGTAAATCGATTGACGACGAGTGTTTCATCGAAGTTCACTTTGCCATCAAGGTTATACAATGCATTCATGCATCTCGTTATACATATGTCCCAGTTTATCCAATTCTCTACTACTTGTATATGTTCAATTGTGAATAGGCTTAAGAGCAACGTAGTCTACGGCTGGCCAACGCAGAAGCAGTGTTGTAAGTATATATTGAGACGAAAGAGGCCTATTAATTGTTTCATCAGATTCCTTACCTGCCAGAAGAGGCGTGGAAACAACCATAATCGCCCCTAGATAGCCGCCAGGCCTCTAGGGACCCGGGTCGCGCCAGCAATTAAGTTACTATAAAGGCCAAAAATAATTAGAGATTCGTGACTGCAATGCCTAGGGGCCCGGATTTATGCGATTGCTCTGCTTAGAAGCCCATAATTTCTGTTGGCGGCCATGTCTCTTATCGTGTCAACGACAGTTTTCATACTCAGTCCTTGCCTTTCTTTCGCTTTGCCCATCCGAGTCTTTGTTTTAGTCCTCTCAGCAGCCGTGTTCCCTAGACGTTGTCAGTTTATTTAAGTGTCCGCGCAAAGTCAGTTTTCTAATCCTGATCTTGTCTACCAGTGTCTACAAATAACCAAATTCCTTCCGTACCAGTGCCACCACATTGCGAATTGTCTTTCGTTTTGTTCAATTCGAATGTTCTTCTTAGCCAACCCATTTCCGCCACTAATTTCCTCTTTGCGCTCCTTCTTCCGTACGCACCAGGACTCGGATCCATACAGCTTAACTGGAGCGACAAATATTCCATGATACTTCGGTTTTGTTTTTGTTGATTCACTGCGTGTTGTTGAAACTGCCAAACATCGTCGATGCCCGACTGAGCCTGTATATTTCGTTCAGTGTTACTAGAACGACCGGTGACTTGATCCAGTCGTACATTATCTGGTCCCACTAACATCTGCGCGTGTTTTCCAGTTGGGTGAGGAGGCGTAGAGTAACGGATAACGCACTGGGGCTCAGTGCTGACTGCTGAGGAACCGAGTTCTATTCCCGCATCCCTTGTAAAGTTGTCCTTCTTTCTCAAGGAGGCGGAGTTAATTACTTTATATGTATAACGCTATAGGAGTCTTGTATGGGTGCCGCACAGTTACCTTAGACTTCTGCAATAACTTGTCATAATTTTCGTTCATACTATGTTTGTAGTCATACTGCGTCTTTTGAAAAAAAATTTTGCAGTTTGAAAATAAACGAAAATTAATTAGGAAATAATAAATAATTTATAAATAATATTATATTATAACCCTATCTGTCATAGACTAAAATAATATCATTATTGGTCATTGTCTTGATTTAAGCACATCTATTCGTATTGAAACCTTTTACTATTTACATGACCTTATCCGTCAGTTCTTAACTACCTGTTCTCTACAACCAGATTACTGTTGTTAGCGAAACCCAGATTGCTGATTATCTTCCCATTTTAAGTTAGTCTAGTATCGGTTGACGTCAGTACAAAGTCTTTTGTTTTCGTCCCACAAAGGTGGCTCCAATTTCCCTCCATGCCCCCTTCATTGTGTTTATGCTCTCCTTGTTTCCATGTTTCCCACCTTTCGCATAACAAGATATAGCACTGGTGTATACTATTTCTTCTTCATTCAGGTTTGGCTCTCCAAATATTTTTAGTTGTATACATATATCTGTGGATAGTTTTCACTCTGGTTTTGATCCCAACTATCAAAAATTTTTGATGCAATGTCCGTTCTGCAAAATGCTCTGTTAATTTAAACACTACTTTCCCGCCTTTTATTGAATAATATATCTTGCTTTGTAAACCATCTGGTGATTCCCATGTCTTCTTCCATATTGCTTTCCACCTCCTTCTTCAGGAGCATTGCAACTCTATCCAGGTATTTACTATCTGTCCTTCCCCACCAGTATTTTGTTTTGTACCCCCTCCATCTCACCTCTGACAGCCCTCAACCCAACGCTCTGAGATAGGAGAAATAATAATATATATAAGAGCTGACCAGTCGCATATAATGCTCTGACGTCATCTTTGCAATTAAATAGATATTATTCCTGATGATCTGGATTTTTGAAAGGGTATCACTGGTTGAAACTGGTCTGAGTGACCTTGCTGGTTCCATTCCTGACGGACGCGCTTTTTCTCTGCTTTTACGTTTGTCCTAATCTTGTTTCTTGGTCTCGTACAAGTAACTCTGAAAACGGCTCCATGGCCAACGAAGGCGGATGTTGGATGGACACATCAAGTCGAAAGAGGCCTATTAATTGGCCGATCTGCTGACTTGTTCGATCAATGAGATATGAGATATCACCATAATTATATCCATGCATACATACATGAACGTCAATTGGCCTATACACTAAAAAATCCGTTTTTACACGAATTGTGTAAAAGCCGCCAAAATGTTACCATACAAAGACGATTTTAATAACATGCATCTTAGTATGTATGCATGATGCGTTTAACCAATTTAATTAAGATTTAGGCTCTAGACTATGCTATTATTATAAACAATCACCAAATATATATAGGCCTACACGGCCATTATATCCTCATCAGTGCCAGCTGTATTCCACCTTGCCGTTCTCACAAGGTGAGACCTTCGACATCAGAGATCCTACGAATTTGCCCTAATTTCTGCAGCAATTTCCGATAGTTTTCTTCGGAATGAAGAAGGAGTTAATCTAACCATTGAACGTCCAAACACTAATACCTTTAGCTGAAGGGACAAATTCTAAGAGGATACGAGTTATCTAGCAAATCTGAACCTCAACATAAACATAGGTGAATTTCAACAGAAAGAAGTGAACCAGATTTCTAATAAATCTACTAAACTGCCAAATGATTATTATCCAATGTTGCGTTTATCAACTGACAAAGGAACATCATTGTCTTAAAAGTTAATAAGAAACAGCGTGAATCATAAGGAAACTAGATTAATTCAAGTTTAGCAATTACTGTTCGTGGCATCAATTTTTTAACAGAGACGTGCATATTAAGGTTGCCTTAGGCCTATACGATAATTATAATCATTCTTTAATTTTGATCGAATCGGCAAATAATAATATTTTCACCGGATCTTATTCTCAGCAGTAAATTTAATCTATTGTGCAATCAGATCCAAACGATTCTACTCTAGTTAAATTATTAAAACATATTCAAGCTGGGTTATTTGAGACCTACTTATGATTTATTTAAAATCATATTGCAGTCGATATTATTGTTAATTTGCTTGAGGCGATTTTATTATAGGTGAGAACGATGCATCGTGTTGTTCTTCTGACTGTCGCTGCATATGACAGTAGCGGCGCATGTGTTATTTTTAAATTCTGAGGTCAGACTTTTGTATCAGGGAGGGCCTGTGATAGGGAATCGAAGCCAGATGTCACCACCAATCGGCCATCTTCATTTACCACCAGCTGCTGCTGCTGCTGATGGTGCTGCTGCTGTTGCATCTTGCGATTGCATCTCCCCTGCTGAGGTCCGCCAGTTGCTCCGCTGGGATCGCCGCCGATACCCGATTGTTTACGACGGTTCATTCGGTCATCAAATTCGCCAGCATCCCTCGCCCAGGAATCTTTATTCCTGCCTCCGCCGCATCCACTGGGGGCAGCGGAAGCGGACCCGCGAGGAAGCGTAGGCGGCTGGGCGGCTGTTGTAATGGTCGGTCCGGGTGAAGGGCCCCTCCAGTTGCCGGTCGTCCACCCAACTAAATCTTTGTCCCTGGTCACTGTGCATTGGACTGGTGCAGTGGAGCAGCCGCCACCGCCGCCGGTGACCGTGTACGCTGCTCGTATGGACGTATCTCGCTTGAGGAAATCTCTCCCAAAGGAGTTGGACGTGAAACCTTTGCAGTCCGTCGTCATCGTTCTCTGAGGGGGGAACGGAGTCTGTTCGGAGTCACACGTGTAAATCTTGTCCGTTTTGCGCGGCCAGACCGTGTGGTGAGCGGCGCGATGCTCCTTCCTCGTCGTCGTTGATGCATCAGAATGATTGCGAAGGACATGCAGTGGTAGGGTCTGGCTGAATCCGATGCCGCCGTCCGCGGCAGCTGCAGCCGCTGCAACCGCTGCGGCACCAGGTGATCCGATGTGATAGAGAAATCGTTCGCTGTACAGGTCGCTCGGTCGGCGCTGGACTGCTGGCCCTTAATAACGACAATACTAATGCGTCGTTAATATTCAACTATAATTATATATCAGTTAATTAATGTTGTTAACTGTACTATTTTGTCAGTAATGGTGTTATGAATTTGTACTTGATTAATGCATCTCACTGAGATGCATTATGATCTCACACTGATGCCATCATTTATTTCATTAAATGAAATCTATTTAATTGATCCAAGCTGACATTAATTATCTAATGATCCTTAATAACAACTCAGACCTCGCAACACGTAGACCTTTACTACGCCTCACAATTGCCAATGACGGAATTCGACCGCAAACCTATGCTCTAACGTTAGAGTTTAGACAACACAGAGATCGAGAGGAAAAATAAATTAAAAAATTCTGTGCTTCTTTACTGCAACACGTGTTTGAGTCAATCCTTCGTGGTTATAGAAAGGGAAGAGCTGTTGTCATCATCCATACTCTATGATCGGTTAATATATTCCGGTGGCAAATATAAATGCATATAGGAATATTTAAATGTATGCTTGTGAGATTTGAATAGCCTCTTTACAGAATCTTCCCAAAGACGTGCTAGTTTTCTGTCGGATATGGTTTAACAGCATTAATTATCTGAACAAACCACTCTTTATGGCCACTAAATAACATATATGGTGCAGTTAACTGTTTTCAAACGCCATAGCCTAAATTATAGTGGATAATTGTTGTAGGCCTATGCCTAACCTTACACAATGATCACAGAATGTCTGCAAGCGGAATGTGCATTATAGACCATAATAATAATAATATTTATGACACCCCAATAGTTACGTACTTTCTGATTGTCACATAACAACTCTGTTAACGGTACGATAGTGAAAAGCTGTCACGATATAGTTCGTTGAATATCCAATGTTGCTGAGAACCCGTATTATCCTGCTGCGTACGTTCGGCAAATATAAATGTGTCGCTTCTGTTGTCGACGAACATTTTATTAATTACGTATAAAAAGCAAAGTAAAACTGTTGTAACTTCATAAGCAAAGATTTTCGGCCATTGATCTGCTACGTAAGTTATAAATAAAAATAACAATAGGGCTGAGTGATTTACTGTCTGAAATCGCATGAGCTATACGTGAATCGTGTCCCACACCACATCTTCTCTCCAATATAATAGCACCAGTATAGATCAACTGTATCAATCATACAAACGTCTTGCATTGGAGGAAATCAGATTTGCATCACAACCAACTTTTCATAGAGCAAGAGCAACTCAACGACGAAACCGACATTAACTATACCATCATCGCTTATTTGTAAGAGAAGATAAATGCAAGTTATGGTGTACCGTGTAATAACGAGTGATTAGGCTCTTGGAAGTAAGGAAATAGATTTTACGTTTTGCATGTAAGCCTTCATGCATTGGCATGCAATAGTAGGCTAACGGTATATAAGCGACCGTGTTGTATCAGATTTTGATCTGGAGGCCGAACTGATTTTGCTTACCACTACCTATCACTTCTCTTTTGACTAAGCGCATGTGAATAAGCTGGTTCCCACGACTTCGTTATTTCGTTATACTTCGTTTGGGCGCTGTAGAAATCTCTAGATTACATTACACGGATGGCCTAAGGTAGACCTGTCCGATGCAAAGCGTAGGCCTATAGTTGACATTGTCAAGTGTTAGGACTGCCGCTTTCGAGTAGCTTTGGAATCGAATACTCGGTCGATTAGCTTAGCGGGTACTCGAATATCTGTTAATACCGGAAGTGCTTAATACAAGCTGCATCGCTTCTGTACTATAGACTATGTAGATAGACTATGTAGATCACAACATAGGTTCTAACTAGAGCTCTGGCGCACTACTAAAACTAAATCTCCAATGTAGCAACTAACAAGCTGCTGAACAGTCAAAGAAACAGACAATTTGTACTTTTTTGCTTCACAAAAGTATGAAATACAGAAAAAATGCAATCATCCGACCGTAAGTGGAAGCATGCGGGTACTCGAGTGCAAAAATTACTTGAATAATTTTTGAAGTCGGATACTCGTCAGTACCCGGGAACCCGTGCAGCCCTATCAAATGTGCAGCTGACTAGACTTGGGTGAACAGTGTGTAGCATGAATTATTGAGAATCATTTACTAGATTAACTAGAATCAATTAGGCTTATGTGTTATTTCATAGCAACACCTGAAAATTCAATAGTCAGTCAATGCTCGGTTTGACAATGCCGTAGTAGTCATCTTCGTTAGGCATTGTAACTGAGATCAATCAGTCTAAATTTATACAACGCCACGTCAGATCCATACTCAGAGGAGTTATCAAACACTGTTTAAGCATCTTGCTTTATTTGCATTTAATGCAAAAATAAATTTGTCAACTAATGCAATTATTACGACAGTTTTGGATCGAGTTTCAATATTATACTATTATGCATTGTTGTCCTTGATAAAAGAACGTAATTTTTACTCGATTATTAATTTATTATCCGACCTGCCACCTTAGTCCACCCACTGTGCTTGTGTATTAGACGAAGGCAAATCGTGGCCGCAGCGGTTGCTCAACGGATGTCCACGTGCACTCGAATCACGCTGTGATAACGACGCACGCGTACGCGGTGATTTATAAGGTGCTAATTAGGATATGGATAGCAACTATTCAGGTCGATTTTTGGCTGAAGACAGTTGCATATACGAACACATCAACGAATGAATAGGCTTATGTTAGTACATATGTGAATAGATGTTAACGTTTTAGAAACAGTGCTTTGTTCATAATAGTTAGTTTCTCCATGTTTTACTTTTTAGGCATGAAATAGCAATGAACGGCTGTGATGTGCGTTCCAAATAACTTTGTATGCGCGTTCTTAAATGACGTAGGCCTATGTGCGTTCTTAAATGACTGCATAATTTATGTGAGTTTCTTAGTGAAATGACTGTGCGTGTGCGTTCCTAAAGGACTGCGAATGTATGTTCCTGTATGTTCCTGTATACGAACCACCAAGTGACCGTGTCTTTGCGTTCCTAAACGACTGTCTTTGAGTCTCTATGTGCGTTCCGAAGTGACCGTGAAGGTAAACAGTTACGCTGTGTATAGGCCTACTCGCATTCATATGCAGGCCCGAATCTAGGCGAAGTAGGCGAAGTAGGCGACGGCCTACGGCGGCAAATTTCGCCATTTTCAGAAGCGGCACTTTCATAGCGTTATTGAATTCAATTAAATAAATATGAATTCAATTAAATAAATATGCATAACGTAGGGAAATAATAGTTTTTTAGACCACAATATTCTAAATTATTTTCAAATATAAGCATGTTTTTAAATTAAATATATTTTCTCTTTTCAATAAATTATTATAGTTCATCTGCTTCTTCTCCTTTTTAACACGCTCAAAAAATCTTTATATTCGATTTCGATTCACTTTTCATCAATTAAGTTCAACTTCCGGTTATGAGCGCCTTGTTTATCAATACCATATATAGATCTAAAGTTTTAAATTGAATAGAAATAGGATATTTAATTACAATTATTTAAATGCGAAAAAATCATAACCAAATGGCGGATAGTAGAGGAAGAAAGAGGCAGCAATTGTCTGGGTCAGATTAAAAAAAATTAAGGCTCGGATGTCAATCATCTGCGGCCACAATTTCGATCGAGAGAAAAATTGCAGATCAATTAAAAATGGAGAAGCTAATTCGCGAGTTTGCAGCATTGAAAGCCAGAAAAGTAAATTTTTAATAAATAGTGAGTCATTTAATTGGAAAAAAAGTATAAAACAATTCTGCAATTTCTGTTTCTAGTTTTTCTGTGTCAGACTACGTGCTCAATAGAACGTTTTCATATTTAGAATTTCAATGAACACCGCTTAGTATATTTAACAAGTTTATAGTGCTCGAACCCTCGTTATGACTTGTTCGCATTAATGTTTTGTTTGTGTGTGGGCGGGGGGGGGCAACACTACATCCCGCCTACTTACTTACGAAAAATTCATAGAATCGGGCCTGGGCATATGCTTTCCTAAATGACTGTGTATAGGCCTACTCGCATTCCTAAGTGACTGTGCATGTGCGTTCCTAAGTGACTGTCTACGTGCGTTTCTGTGTAAGTGTGTATGCCCGTTTCTATTGGCGATTGTCTATGTGCGTTCCTAAGTGACCGTGAAGGGAAACAGTTAAGCATGGAGGTTTATTACTTCATCTGGAAACAACAAGGGCCTATGTCGAATGCCAGAAACAACGCTGTGACCTATTGTAATTCGTGTTGCTTAATGCCCCGACTTAACGTCTCCTGTGCTGTTGTTGTTAGTCATTGCATAAACTGTGCCTCTCTGTCTCTCTTTCTCTGTCTGTCTCTGTCTGTCTGTCAGTCTCTCTGTCTGTCTGTCTCTCTCTGTCTCCCTGTCTGTCTGTTTGTCTGTCTGTCTGTCTCTCTCCTCTTTCATATCGTTCCTTATCTGCTCTCTGACTCTACGTAGTATCTCTGTCTGTCTGTCTGCCTGTCTAAAGTTGTCCGTTTCTGTCTGATTGTGTATGTGCATTCCTAAGTGGCCATGAAGGGAGACAGTTAAGCATTCAGGTCCGTAAGTAGGGTCTACATCGTTCGTTCGTCCTCTGTGTTCTGCCTTTCGTCTGTCCATCCTTAATCTTACCTATCGCAGCAGAGTACTGCATGTAATCTGCAGATGGCACATGTATATCCATCCATGCGGACGTACTCAGTGCGATTTACCTATTGACTGATGCCTGGCACATTGTAGCAACAGCCCATTCATTAGCAATCAAACATTCAAGAACATAAAATTGGATTGTAATCGTTTGGTCGATTGCTTAAGATTGGCTAATAATGAACTGTATGTGGCTAAGTTAAGTCTCGTCATGTAGCCTATATGAATGTGTACGCTTTGATTATCTTTAGGAAATATATTCATCATCCTATCAATAATGTTTTGGTTTGGCGCCTGTGATTAACAGGTTTCTGCGACATCGCTTTTGTGGGCGTAGTAGAAATGTCCAGTTCACGTTCACGATTACGATAACTATTACAATGCTGCGGAAACACAACATGATTTGATGGAGATACGCTCCCCGATGACAACGTGCCATCCTTTAAAAAATCCAAGGATGAGAAGATTTGGCGGAAATAATTAGGACGGCAATGCAAGACCAGGCGAAGAGAGGAAAGTCGAAAAATTATCTTAAAACTATAAAACAGAAAACTGATGTCTCCTTCCCAACAAAAGATCACGAACAGAACGCTCTCGCGATATGATTTTTTTACAAAACGTTCTCATACGAATTTATTGGTCGGCATGATTATTTTCGGCACACATATTTTACTTTAGTATCCTAATATTATTTGAACATTTCAACTTTCGAGCTGTCCAAACTTCCGACATTAAATAACGGTGTCCATTTACAATCATGTCATGTTTTAATATGCAAATCAGGCGCGTTTGTTATTAAACTACGTCGGAACTCGGAGCGCTCGCCAAATAGATCACTCGTGGCCGGGTCAACATCGGGTATTTATAGCCTCATACGGAAACAGTTTAAGGAAAATTCAATCTCTGGCGGCTAAGCTTGGTTGAAGTCTGAATAATTATAAAGTAAAATTAAAGATTGAAGCCCCTTTGTAGGATGGGTTTACAGGCGCTTACGCGATAACTTTGACGACAACGAAGTTGATTAAGTTATGCTGACGACGGCGGAGATGATGATGATGATCACGAAGGTCATGACGATGATTGAACGACGACGATTCATTTACCTCTGTTGAAGGCGGTGTTCGATGCGATGATGACGGTTGGTGACTTTCGTTCCAAATCTCGTTGGTCCTTTACAAACACTACAACCGGTCTCTTCGTCTCGTCCTGAAAATCACACACGTTTTCGTGTACCGAACTTTCACTTTCAATTTCATCAGACCTGCCGAGTCCCAGCTCCCCACGGAATGCAGCCTGCAGAATAGGATCGTCGTGCCAAGACAATGAAGGGGTTGTCCTAGCGCGGCGACCCGTGGCCAGTTGGTCAGAAGACGGCTTCTAGACTGTTCTACCCGTGCATTGCATTCTAAAGAGAGGTCCAACAGGGATCGTTCCAAACTGGAAGATGGGGACATCTTAGATAACGCAATCATAGAACATGGCCACAAGATTAGACAACGCGAACGTTTAAATATAGGCCTACAGTTCCATTAAATTCTGCCCAGTCAAGCACATCCACATGCAGTCAACCGCACTCTATCAAACCAATCAGTCAGTTAGCTAACTCTGCAGCTCGGTGTTAACTGTAGAAGCTCTGCAGCGATAGCTGGCTTAACTCATTAACCACCAGCTGCTGCATAGATTTTCCCATACATTTTGCACACGCTCGTTCTTAAAGGATTAAGGTCAATCTCTCAGGAATTTAAAAGGGCCTTGTATAGAAAAAGAGGTCGCTGTCAGAATAAATGGGGCTATACCCATCTACACGACGCCCAGAAGTAGGCTGTCAGTCGGTCTTCTGTCAGTCGGTCCTCTGAGCTCTAACGCCGTACGTCTTTCAACGCTGAACACATTAAATATCGTGCTGTGGCGTTCTGTCGCCCGAGCGCCTGCCTAGCGCTAACGGACGGTGTCGACTCCAGCTTGCGAACACGTCTGAAGTTGCCCGAGTCACTTTCTTACCAAATCTCAATGCTAATGGTTACTCTCTATATCTACCAGGATGTTCACTATCACCAGGCAAGATTAGGGACGGGTTTCTTCTCCAAGAAAGGTAACACGGCTCGAATTAGTAACGAGGTCTGACTCTGCCTAGTCCGCGGTCGCCGGATGGGCAACGTTCTAAGGATGGCCGTACTCAAAACAGGGTTCATAATCATACCGGCAGGAGTCTTCCTCGCCTTGCATACCTTCCAAGCTACTAGCCTCGTCTTCCTCTACCCCTACCTGATGTAGTACCGTTCAGCATCTTGTGACTCTGAAACTATCGCCATTTAGGGACACCAAACGTTCTCTTAAGTTACGAGGTTCAGACATATTTGAAACAAGTCCATAAGCCATTTCGGCCTATACAATTATCGGTAGCTTAATCCAACGTCTTATACTCTTAGACATTACTGTCCCCAACTCTCTAACCTCTGTCGTCCTAAACACACCAGTCTCACAGCACTTCGTCATATCATGCTAGACACTTAGCTATCACGTCTTCTGCTCAACACGTATCTCTCGATCTATTTCCGTGTATGGCATAAACGGCCGCACACGTATATTTTGTCATGCACATTTGACTGACTACGTTCCCGTCCTCTGTGTTAGCAGTTACCCACCAACACTGATATATTCTGCTTCGATAAAAATGACACTGGCATGGTATTCACGGACACTGATAGTGAAGGTCTTCTGTCTATAACCTTCGCTATCTGCACACAGATCTTCGATCCGACCTACGCACGAGGGGGCCCGACCTCGCACTTTAGTCAGCTCTCAGAACTGTGTGTGACGACAAACAACCAAGTATTCACCTGGGTACCCGATTACCCAAACGTACTCGTATCGATCACTTCGATCAGACACGCAAATAGATACACTTCGGGAAAATGGGAGGAGTATCTATGACCAACGTAGGTAGCCAACAGTAATATTTACGCATCGATCAATTCTTGGTCTGCTTACTATCTTTACCCTGGGTTTCCGACTGCCCAGACTTTCACGTCGGCCTCTTGGCCCATTTCCGTGTGTGGCATACTGGCCTCACACGCATAAGTTATCAGGCACACGATTGTACCGCCAACACCGTAATATATTCTGATACTCGGGAAACCGGGAGGAGTAACTATGACCAACGTAGGTAACAAACAAGAGTATCTATCGAACGACTATAAAGCCATCAAGAAGAGTTACTTGACTAGTAACCTGAAAGTATCAATCGGCACCAGTGTTTTCTCTTGTTTGTCACGTGCTCTTCTAACGTGTTCACCCTCCACGTGTAATTCCAGCGGGTCCTTCGGGAATTTCCCCGATATTTCTATCGAGCGTATTCAATGGGGAACTTTCCCCGTATGTGCCAACGCTCCACCGGCAGCTCTCTCGGTTTGTACGGCTGCTACTGCGGGAATCTACTCGGCGTGTATTTCTTGCGGCCACCCGAATTTTCATGTCTCCGACAACCTGGGAAAAAGGGGAGGAGTATCTATGACCGAACTAGGTAGCCAACAAGTATATTTCTCGGCCTGCTTGCATCCGTCATATACTTTAATATCCGATCACCCAGACTCTCACATGTCTTTAACTCTCATCGACTGCATTTATTCATCCCATCGTAGGAACATATTTGTATTCGGCACCAAGAGATCTGACCAACGGTAATGCACCAACTCTCGTCTTCTCAGACTCGATTCTCTCACAGGCAACTGAGGTAAGTGTCACCACGTTACCTCTATGTTTCACACAGACCTGTATTATTATAATCACTTTCTCTGAAGCAATTGTACTCTGTCTCTTATACACTGGAACGAACCACTGGCAGATCTTTCGAGGAAGTCCTCGAAAAGAGATTATGTAGTTAGATCTACAAGAAGAAATTAGTAGACGCCTCGCGGGGAAACCGCGAGCCAAGATATTGCAGCTAGACACACAAGTGAATAGATTTCTGGAAAACGAGAGGAGTAAGTGTGACCGACCTAAGTAGCCAACAAGAAGATTTACCGAAAGATCGCAAGACAATAAAGAAGACATACTGCGGGGACACCGCAAGTACAGATATTACGTTTAGTAACTCAAGTAAAGATACGCGGGGAAACCGCGACCTAAGACATTGCGATCAGACACGCAAATCAACAGATTGCTGGTAAACGGGAGGAGTAAGTATGACCACGCTAGGTAGCCAAGCATAGATATTTACAGAAAACCGTAAATAGAAAAGAATATGCGGAGACGCTCACAATTGATCAGGTTTTCGGCACCAAAGGGAACTTTCCCTGTATCGAACGCACCAATGGGGTCACCCTCCCCGTATTTATCGAATGTATTCATGTTTTCCAGTATTTGTCAACGGCTTCTCCGGTAGCTCTCAGTCTGTTTCCAACGGCTTCACGGGGCCACCCTCCCCGTCTTTTAACCAACGTGTACACTGGGGAATTCTTCCCGTAAATTGTCTCAACAGTCGCCAGAAATCTGTCTCGATGTAGCGTTCGGTTGCTCGGGGCTTTACCCGATCTCTATTTCTCACGGCCACCGACGGGGTCACGTATCCGACAACCGGCTGGTATTCTCGAGGAGTAACTATGACCGATCTAGGTAGCCAACCAGAATATTTCTCGGCCACCTGAACTCTCACGGTCTGCACGGTCGGGGATTTTTCCCAGTCTATCTCTCGGTCGGCCGCCGAGGCCTCTCTCGATATCTGCGTCGGTCCCTTCTGGGACTCACCCAGTCTGTATCACTCACGGCCACCAACGGGGTCACCATCTTCCCCGTATTTCCGAACAGACCTGTCATTCATTCAATTATTTCTCTCGATCGGGTCTTTACGCACTCTCGAACGGTAACCAGACCTGTGAGCATTTCTCACGATCGGTCTTTCTCTGTCAGCCTGTTGACTCCTACGATCAGGGCACGGTCCGTCTTGCGATCGACGGCAGAGGGGCCCACCCCACCAGATCAGCGAAAAGCAGCACCAGCCTGACCGCGAGAGCGGCTGTCACTAGAGGTCGTATTTATATTTATATGGCAACACTCAACGATCCCTGGAGCGGTACGAGAACCACTCTACGTATGAAGCAGTACGAACCACTGCTCCACATATATAGCGATGCACCGCATGTCAGGCTATACTCAAGCCAATTCATGCGTCTGCAAGCTATGCACTCAATTAAAAACCGCCGATCGGTCTTCCTTCCTATGCGCAACACTGTAAAAAAATAGACGTAAAATAACACTATGGCGAGCCGATTATTTAAATAAATCATTCATTCAAGCCTTGTGGCCTGTCCGCCACAGTGCAATAGGCGCCTTCAAGAGGTTATACAAAACAATACAACTCGGCATTTATAACGCTCTTTATCACGACAAGTCGTGCTAGAAAGCGCGCACACGTCTCGACGACGCAACTGCAGTTGTAATGCAGAGCAATTGTGTGCGAAAGACTTGCTCAAGGTCCCTGCACAGTGACGCCTCGGACGAGAGTCGAACCCGCTCGCTCATCGCACACTGAACGTCACGGGCTGACCGTTCTAACCGATCGGCCATCATGCCACAGATAAGGCGCTTTATAAATAGCAAGATACATACAGAGGGCTTATTCCTATGTATTAGGCTGCTTTGGTTACCTCATCATTGCTATTACTCTTCTCTCTTATATATATCCTCTGAATCAGTTGTCACTACGTCACACCAGGCCTTCAATCGTCGCTCACTCCATCAGGACCGAAGAAACATGCCTCAGTTTCTTCATGGAAGAACATGAACGAGTCGACTTCCGTTATTTATACGCCGACATGTATGTTGTTCTGTTCTACTGCTGACCTTCTTCCGGTCAGCGAATCCTTGCGTTGCGTCACACTGACGCGCAGTTAATTGCAGCTCCGAACTCAACTGGTCTGTCAGCTAGCAAAAATTTTCTTCTTCTGTCACCTGGACCATGCTTGTACTGTTGTCGAAACCCATACATGTGGTAGTCTGAACTGGGCGGAGGCGCTATCCGCGGGTCTACCGAGCTTCTTCTGTGGGTCGTTTCGTTCCACATCATCTCACTTCCAATGGATAGGCCTACTTAAGGAATTTAATCAGCCTGGAGTTGGTGACCTCAGATTCCTCAATTACTAAAGAGGGAATAACCGTCCCCATTGCTTCACAAGGCCCAGAAAACAGCGTTCCTGTCACGGAAGCCGGCTGCTTCGTGAATTAGTACACGTGTGATTATTATGCACTGGAATACGTGACTAAATTTTGAAACATGGAACCAGAACAAAACAGCGGACCCTATCACTGGAAATAATTTTCAAATAAATAGTTGTGCTGTCTTAATTAACTTATTTTTTAGTTTAGTTGATTTTAGACTGCTGATAAGCCATCATTGATACATCGATGACTGTTACTGCGGCAATTCTGTGCTATCAAGTAACTACATGAATATAAAAAATGATTAAATGAAAGTAAATAAATAGTATTAATTGGGTGTATTAGTTTAAACTTTAATGACAGTATAACACAATGATTAAACATTTCTTCCATAGTCCATCGGCTTGATATCATTTACTTTTTACCAGAGGCGGTGATCTCGTTTGAGAGTTGGGGGTACACCCAATGAGAGGGCTAAGAAATGTGGGGGGAAACGCATAATGTGTTCCCTATTTGTAAAAGGTTGGGGGACTTGACTCCTCGGAACCCCCCGGGATCGCCCTTCCTGCTTTTACATTTAAACAAATCTAACTTTTGCCGCTTCTAGGCCGGGGCCTTGTTGGCTTAGTGGTAAATCCGACGTTGCAACTAAAGAAATAGTTCGGATATCTTCATAGGAGGACCGTTTCGTGATAGCCTACAGTTTTCCATCGTTTGTGTATGTATGACCGTTCTACAGTTTCCATATTTCAGAATTTTCATCAATTTTATGAATTTATTCATACTGTCATTATTTTTGGAATCATGAGGCGACGACCATTAACTTCATTTTCGTCCATTTGGTTGTGTTCATGTCTACTTAGCTCCTTAGAATCAACCAAGGTAAAAGTGATTAAGGTCTCCAACTTGTCTTCTTTGAAATTCCAAACTGAAATAATGTGCGACTACCGAGTTTTGCCTTTCCAAATGAGTTAGCTCTTCTCCTCGTTGATGTGCTCCAGATTTGTGCTTATATGCCATCGTTACAAACGAAATTAAATTTATTTGCTTTATTAGGCCTTTAGTTAGGCCTTAGAGCGCACAATGCTAAATTTAGCAGAAGAAAGTTCTTTTTTTATCAAAAATTGGTGAATTCCACAGCAAAGAATATATAAGTAAGGTAAATTTAGATGGTTGGAGTTTGAACTGATTGTAGTTAAGTGTCATTAATATACATTCAAAAAGGAAAAATTCATATAATTTAATAAAAATTGAGTATTTTGTATTTCATAAATTGATTGCGGGCTCGGTCCGGGCCCCGCAGTCATCGCCGCGGCCTAAGTCCAAACATATTGCCCTCCCTCCTCCCATACTAGGTATTGAGAAGATCTAGAGGAATTCTTGGTGTCACCATCTTTGATCGAGAGTTGGATTTGAGTCACACATTTACAAAATTTGCTGCGAAGTCCGGCATTCCATGTTCGCGATTCGTGTTTTAGTCTGCCACGGCCTCCGTGGTCAACGATTGCTTGATTCTGTCCGAGCTACTGCCCTTCCACAACTACTCTACGCCTCCCGTTTGGTGGAGATTCGAAAATTACGGGGAGCGCAACCGCCTAAATGATCTCTTAGGGAAATTGACCCGTTCTGGCTTCCTTCCTGTTGACTTTCCTTCTTGTTGAAGAACATTGCTGTTGAGCTGACTTCGCTCATTTCCGCTCAGTTTTGTTGAACCATGTCGCATCCTTTACAGCCATCTCCCTCTATTCAATAAAATTCCTACCTACTAACTTACTGTATACAGTATTTTGCTCGGAAATTGACGTCATCTTCATCTTCGCCGTCATCATAGCTGTCGTGACAGACTTAAGAAATTCTTTGAAGACTAACTCCGCCATTTTTCAATAATTGCCACCAATTGCCGAGCTATGCATGACCTCGGCGTTTTGCTGGTCTGTGGCTCTTGTTATGGCCAGCTATATCTCTCTATCTCTTTGTCTCTATCTGTCTCTCTGCTTCTTCTATTTAAGTTACTCTCGTTCGTAATTTCACGCAGTCTTCTGCTTCGAAGGAAGGATGGAAGGAAGTTAGTGAGAGATGGAGGAAAAGTAAAGGAAGGAAGGAATAAAAAGAAGACGCAGACAGGATGTATACAGAAGGTTAACATCGAAGACAGCGTCTTTGAAATGAAGAACCATGCTGCCAATCGATGAGTTTATGCTGTAAGCGGAATCCAGCATCATAAATTATAGAACAACATATTCTGGTCATTAAAAATCAAAAGAACTCGCCCACATTAGGCGTACGCATGCTTTCCTCATCGTATATGGAACATTGTCAACATCATTGCCATCATCAACATCATCCTTCATCAAGCATAAATCAGCATCTTCATTCACCATCATTTTCACTATCATCCTTTTCGAGTGCAAAGAATGTAAAGGAGTGTGAGGCTTCAATTCATAGAAATCTTACTTCAATGCACAGGTCTGTAATATAGACCTATGCAGTGACATAATATTTACTTATGAAAGTATCATATCATGGCACCCTTCAACGGTACAAAGCAGACACTTAGCTGCATATAGAACCACTAACAGGCAATCAATTGCACATGTAGACACTTCACGAAAAATGGCTCAAGCCTTTTTATCTGTTTGGTTCTAGTATGTGAGAAGAGTATATGAAAGCATATGATCGATTTATTACGATTACAAGGATGGCTGCAAAGCGTCAGGGCAGATGATTGAACAGGGAGCACAAAGATTGAAGGAAAGCGAAAGCGGGAAGTTCCTCACCCGTAGCAACATTTTACTACAATGTCTCATACATGAAGATCAAGAAGTGGTAAACACGGGTAAAAATTGGTTATTGTCTAGAGTTGCAGATATCATATCGGTGACAGCAAGAATATGCATGGGGATGAGCTCCAATCTTGTAACATCGACAGTAGATGTGAGAAGTCAACGGTCTCTCTTATTATAGGCTGTACTCGGCTGCTGCACGCCGATGTAGGCCTACATCCGTATTGTTGTGCAACATATTGTTCGCGTCTTACATTCTAGAGTTTGACTGGTCACTGCTCAGTGATGGCAATTGGTTATTTGAAAATCGAGGCCTCCTTCCATTATGCATTTATTGTAGGCTGATGAAATCTGATGAGGAAATTCCTAATTCTTTAATTTCCGGACTGAGTGTGCCTGCCTGTAGGCAACACGTACATTCCACTGTTTCATGAATTTTGTATGCACGTTAAGATTGTCCAATAATCGTGAACAAATTATCTTTCTGACATGTTTTATTGCGTTACATGCACAAACTCAGTGACGGTTATTCTTGAGCGGTGCTACTTTTGCAATCAAAAACCAATGAGTATTTCCGGAATATGTAAATATGATGACTGACGGTTTCCTATTGAACATAGTGCGATAGGCCTACGTGTAAATATGTCGAGAATTGGTTTCCTATCGAATGCGGTGGAATATATGTGTAAATATGACTAGAGACTGTTACATGTACTAGTACCTATTAAGTGTAACAGTACTACAGTAGTGGGATATGTGTAAATATGAGGATAGATGGTTTCCTATTGAATGTAACGGAATATGTGTGAATATGTTGATAGACAGTTACCTATACCGTTGAGTGTAATATGAGGACATTTGACGTAACACGGCTAGGCCCTATCTATTGGGTGGAATGGAATATGATTAGGCCTGAATATATGCGTGAATGTGTTGCTTGAAAATTCGCTTGAAATTGCTGAGTCGTTTCTGGAAGATGGAAATATAAGCGCGTTTGAATGCTTGTGGTTCTAGATGTAAAATTTTTGATAGTTTGTAGCTGACCGCAGAACTATCTATATGCTTATTGATTCGACCGTTTTCTGTGAGAGCAGCCTGGTCTTATCTGTCTTTTCCTTACTAACAGAGAACGTTTTAAGGATTATGTGTCATGAGCAACAGTAATCGTGTTTATTACGTATAGGCCTACATCGACTGCTGTTAACTGATTAGTTGGTCATATATAGGGTGACTCAACTTGTCTGCAACCGAACAATTTTTTCTGCCAGATTTACAAGGGAATGATTTCTCCACAATTCATGAAAAATTGACTAAAAACTTCAAACACTTAAAACATTAAATATTCTACTGTGTACTTTCAAAATCACACAGGAAATGGACAGTCACTTGTAAATATTAATGTCAATTGACATTACGGCTCATTACGAATTCAGAGATCTGGTAAACAGTTTATCTTAAGCCTGTAATAGTTGAATCAATAAATTTTGGCAGCTACATTTCCAGGGATTGTTGAATCAATGAATATATTTAAGCTACATTTTCAAGAATTGTTGAGAGATCCTTATACTGTAAAACCTGATAATTTTGCATAAATGTCTCAACTGGTTTCTGAGAAATTGCATTTGTCCTGTGGAACATCTTTTATTGAGCCGCCTTGTGCATGCATTGAGTAGAGTAGGCCTACAAGCAACAAGGGACAAGGCGCACTTGGGCTAAGACGATGTTGTCCAAAGAATCAGTCAGATGTCAGAAGTGAAGGCATATTATAGGCTCAATTCTAAACATGTCTGTCATATATAGAGCAGTCTATTCACTACTGCAGCGTCCTACTCTCACTCTCTATTGTGTGCTTGTTGATTTTGATGCTTCAAGCGAGACGGTTTCAGTGAGACGATCAAAGAAATTGAGAACTAACGAATGTTTCCAGGAGTATTTCTACGAGAGTAAAAATACAGCTGGTTCGCTGTAGTCAGATTCAAATCCGGTCACAGTTAGGCCTCTGTGTTGCAGCTCCCATTTGGGAGAGGAGTCGACGATGATGGTCCCTTTCCTATAGGCCTACTCCTAATCAACACAATATGGACTTCTTGATCGAGGTCACATTATTCTGAGCATAAAGGAGGGAGTTGCTTCATTAGTCAACCAGTCATTTATTCCTAGCAAATTTTTCTCCCAGCATTTAAATTTCCATCGGCCATACGTGCATAATGCAGGAGCCTCACCTCTTCGAAGCAGCCCAACGATTTGCAAGTGGATTTGTCCAGTTTTCCTGTTGTCGGAAGAATTCCGTTCTCGCGAGTCCTTCCCAACCCTCCTCCTCCGCCTCCTCCTTTAATTCCGCTTCCTTCCACTCCTCCTCCTCCTGCTCGTTCTCGGTCGTCTACTTGTAGAGTCTTGTCGGCTGAATTCGCTGACTGACGTTCATCCTGTCTGGATCGGCGCAGCAGACGGCTGACTGAGGATGAATCCTCGTCCATCCAGTAGGCGGAACTGGACCGAGGAAAACTATTCTAAAAACCAAACAGAAACAGCGCAGCCTGTAGACAGACCAGCCACGGTTTATCGCAACGGAAAACCCACCGAACATAATCAATCACCCGCTGACTAGAAGAGACGATCTGCTCATCAAAACAATTATCCGTTGATTGCAAATGACACAATCACACACTAGCATCAGTTGGTCGAAAAAAACGAGAGCCAACAGAGACCTTAGCTATAAGGAAACTTATGGAAACGTAATTTGAATCGAATCCTTCAATATAGCGACGCAGTCTTGATGAACCTCTTCCTAAAGAGCAACACAAATAGAGAAATCTCCATTTGCAACAGTATAATTAGAGCACCACAGGGCTAATTTACAATCACTTTGTTGAAGAAATGACAATTTGTTCATCTAACAAATTTTTTACCAGAATACATTGAGTCTTGAAATTCACATTCTTTTGTTGCCTATAATTTTAAACTAGTCGTCGTTGCTACAATCACGTGAAAGACAGACTCCAACATGACGCTGTTGTGTTCAGGTATAATGAAATATTAAAGCATAGACTGAACGATTGAACACTGATTGCTGATCGATTGTAGAAAAAGCAGAATTATTAGCAGCTGGAACTGAAATTGAAACAATGTTCAAAGGCTAGTATTCTTAATACGAATACACAGAGGCAAAGCGCAGAGGGAGATAGTATCTTATAGAAGCTATGGCAAGATAGTGGGATGACTGCGAAAATAAATTTGTTCGGGGTCCGTACCATACATTTGAACTGCCGTCAAAATCCCTCAGTGGTCCGGATGCTGCAACAGAAACGTTAATTCTGTGTCCAATGCTGAGCCTAGCAGTCGAAATGTTTCTGTAGATACTACTGGGCACAATGCAAATGATTCGGTGATCGGCCAGGCAGCAATAACATAAGATGCCTTTGACGAGATGATATGCTCATGGCGCTCTCAATAACAGCCTCTCTCTCTCTTTCTTTCTTTCTCTCTCTCTCTCTCTCTCTCTCTTTCTCTCTTTCTCAATTGTTGTATCTCCTGCTGCCTTTATCTCCTCCTCCTTCTCTTGCTGTCTCTCTAGACTGTCTCTCTCTCTCTTTGTATCGCTGTCATCTCTACACAATCTCAGCTGTCATTACTCCAATTTATTTTGTCCTTTTTTTATCGTCCACTCGTCCTTCTCTCTTTACATAATGTGTTTGACACAAGACCAAACATTCAACACCAAAACCGATACCAAGACCGAGCGGTGCAAGACCAAGCCCGAGACCGAATGATCCAAGACCAAGACCACAACCAGGGCTGTACCTAGGGAGGTGCCAACGGTGCTGTGACAGGGGCGCAAATATAGAAGGGGCACAAAATTTCAGGAGGGAATTACTTTAATTATTCAATAAATTCATTCTTTCTTGAAAAATGTGGGAGCGCCAGGTAAGGTCCTAATGCTAGGCACAGGGCGCAATTATAGCTTGGTACGGCCCTGACCAAGACCACGACCAAGACCTATATTCTTTTTATAAGAAGGCCTACTTCAATTTATTCAATACTTGGCTTCGGCCTGAGAATATCACGCTATAAGACTATAAGATCAAGACCGCAGTCTCGAGACCACGTCTAGATTGCTTAGTCTTTTCACATAATTGTGACTGCAACAATTTAGATAGCATCTTCGGTCGCTGCCTACTTCTAAAATGCTTTATACTCCAGACAGTTGACACCTTTATTTAGCCTTGCGCAGGGCCGATATGATTGGCAGCTAGCAGACACCGCCGTCTAAATTCTCTAAAGTGAATCAGAAATTGTAGATTGGCCTTTAAATTAGACCAGATTAACCGATTTCAACCGATTACAATCGATTCGGTTGACCAACAGGTTTGAACCGGCATGAATCGGTTTGAATCGGTCAGACCTGGATAAAACCAATCAGAACCGGTTAAAACCGGTTTGAACCGGCTAGAACCGGTATGAATCGGTTCTGACCGGTTCTGGGTGATTCTAAGCACCGGTTCAAACCTGTTAAAAACGGTATGAACCGGCTACGACCCGTTAGAACCGACTTGAACCGGTTAGAACTGGTTACAACTCGTCAGAACCAGTTTGAGACGGTTCTGACCGGTTAGAAGCAAGTAGAACGGCTTGGAACTGTTAAAACCGGTTGGCACTGGTTAAAAACCGGTTCGAACCTGTTAGAACCGGTTAGAACCGGTTAAAACTGGTCAGAACCGGTTGGTTCTAGGCGGTTTTAATCGATTCTTATCGGTAAAAACACATTAGAACCGGCTTTGACCGGTTAGAACTGGTTAGAACCAGTTAGAACCGGTTAGAACAGGCTTGGACCGGTAAGAATCAGTTGGAACTGGCTTTACCCGATTTTAATTCAAACCGGCTAAAATACGCTCTAGCGTGTTCTAACTGGTTCTAACCGGTTCACACCGATTTTAACCGGTTTATAACGAATCAAACCGGTTCTGATCTGCTTGAACCGGTTGGAACCGATTCTGACCGGAAAAAAACCGGTTATAACCGGTTAAAACCTGTTATATCCGGTCAGTACTGGTCAGAACCGGCTAGAAGAGTAAGAGCCAGCTTGAACCGGCTAAAACCGGTTTGAACCGGTTAGAGCCGGTTTGAATTAGAACCAGCTAAAACCGGTTGTATCTGGTTCTAACCAGTCAAAACCGGTTAAAACCGGTTCGGACCGTTATAACCGGTTTTATCCGGTTTTAACCAGTTCCGACCGGTTCTATCTAGTTCTAACCGGCTCTAGCCGGTTCCAACCAGTTCTAACTGGTTTTAACCGGTTTTATCCGGTTCCAACCGGTTCTAACCGTTAGAACCAGTCAGAATCGATCAGAACTGGCTAAAACCGGTTAAAATCGGTTTGAACCAGTTAAAATCGGTTTGAACCGGTTTGATCCAGTCAGAACTGGTCAAAACCGGTTGGAGACTGTTTGACTGGTTCTGACCGGTTCTCTTCTAACCGTTAGAACCGATCAGAACCGGTAAAACAGGTTAGAACCGGTTTTAACCGGTTTTTGCCAGTTTGGACCGGTTATGCATGCAGACCTGCATAATGATGATCAGTTACCAAATCCATAACTATATTTCTACGATGTAAAACAGTTATTATGTAAACGAATTGTCTTGCAAGGGACAGTTTCGCACTCAACCAAAATGAATGCTCGAGTAAACTGTTACAGAGCATGTTCATGGTACATTGGCATCTGAGATTTTATTCGACATAACCTTGGCTGACCAGTTCATAGACTCCAGTATAAACAGCCAGCTAGCTCATTGTTATCTCAATACTCTGGCATAGCTTGAATGCTAAGGCGCAATACGCAAGTCTAGTCCCAGAGGAAGGTAAAGAGAAGGACACAGGCATGAAGGCAGGTGAATAGACAAGCACCTGTACAGACAATTCACAATGTATGTGTGTATATGTTCGTGTCTGTATGTGTGTATATGTTCGTGTCTGTATGTGTGTATATGTTCGTGTCTGTATGTGTGTATATGTTCGTGTCTGTATGTGTGTATATGTTCGTGTCTGTATGTGTGTATATGTTCGTGTCTGTATGTGTGTATATGTTCGTGTCTGTATGTGTGTATATGTTCGTGTCTGTATGTGTGTATCTGTTCTATGAGACCCATATTATTATTGAAATGCAAATGACTAAGTTTCACCTCGGATTGTACGCCTATTGAAAGTTGACCACTCAATCGACAAGCGCAGGACCAGCCGCTAAAGACCTTTATTTAGCCTTGCGCATGGCTGATATGGTTGGCAGCTAGCAGACACCGCTGTCTAAATTTTCTAAAGTGAATCAGAAATCGTCGATTGGCCTCTAAGTGTGTAATAGATCAGTATAGAAGCTAGTCTCGTTTTAATACAGGTCATTTCAATGGAAGCTAACTCCCGGTGAGTGTAGGCCTATATCGCATTTGCGCATAATTCGGTAAGGTGTATACATAGCCAACTACAGGCCCGTTATGCATTGTCTGTGTATTTCAGCACCGTCTGGTTCACTGGTTACAAAGGCAGCTTTGAACACGCTGAATCCCTAGACAGTTCACCCGTTGAAGCAAACCATAGTATGATTACGAGTAGGCTTACGTCATTAACGAGTGATGACAAATTATTGCAGGCGTCGCATTTAACTGTATCGCTAGCCATTCCAGTCGCCATCATGCTATACAGCTAATTTAGCCAAGGCCACCACCTAGCGAAAGATGGACCAGTCAGTCTGAGGTGCAGCAGGAAGCGAACTTTTGCTCAACGAACCCCCATCAAAGCTCAAAGAAGAGTCCCAACAGCGAGATGAATGGGCACTTGGACATGCCCCAGGGGGAGGGTCAGAACGAGAAGAAGAATAGTGTATGGTATCGGAACGAAACATCGGGTTTGGAATCTATGGCATATTTACGTAGATTCTTCGACATTTCGCGGACATCAATCTTCAGTTGATACCGGTAAGTAGCCTATGATAACCATATTAATGAGCCACAGTCCAAATAAAATTCTCTGCGGATAGGTTTTCATTTGGATCCGGCTAATTGAGTCCTTGGCTCTTTGTCCATTGGCTTCACGCCTCACCTCAAGAATAGCATAATAAAGTTAAACCCTTCTCTTTTTGTATTTATCATAGTTTTATTCTCAGTTGGTGTTATTTCTTCCTTGATCTGTATAATTATTTATAAAATGAGTTTCCATTGGCGTATTTTAGCTTAGTTTTAATAGTTATACTATATAGGTCTAACAGGGTGAAAATATATGTTTGGAGTTCTACTTCAGATCTGCAACCTTTGCTACATAATAACTGACAAAGGTGAATCACTCTACGAATGAACGTGAATTGAACCAAATTCACTAGATCCATTTGACCTGATCTAGTTTTCATTGCTAGTCTGTCTGACTTGAGTTCCTGTGACTAAGCTGGTTCTCTGTCCGATTTATGGGTTGCTGAAGACATTAGACGTTACGATGATGACCCTACGCTTTCAATGAACCTATGGTTGATATTTCTTGGCAACTCTTGTTATTGTTGCTGCTGATGATGATGAAAAGAAGGCGGATAAATCCAACTTAAAGCCTAGGCCAATCGTCGTTGTCTTCTAACTCCACCACTGTTTGCACTCTGACAGTGCCAGTTCCAAGTCTGGATAAAGGAGGAGGGTGACGCAAATGATCTCTGTTATCAAATAGTGTTGTTACGCTGAAACTACCACTGTCGTCGTTTTCTTCGACTGAGGACCAAATGCAGTAGACAGAACTTTCGCCGAGATTCCAGACGAGTTAATTAAATCGGTTTCGATCGTGTTCGACGACGAACCGCTGTCGACAGCTCCAGCTAGATTTATGAATCTCTTGGCACCACGTGGTGGTCACGCACGACAAAAGAAGCGACAGACGATCGGAGACGACGACTGTCGTCACGACCTTTGTCTTCAAAGCCTTAGCGCATCATTAAGTTGGACCTGGTTTAAAGGCCAGAACAATTTCGGTTGATCGCCTGCAACGTTTTGGAGGAGCACGACGCTTCCGATCACATCATGTCTGTGTCTATTTGAATAATTATACAATGTAGATTAAAAGTCTCACAAAGGACTGCCGCGCGGTTGTCTAAAACGAATCGTGAGGTGCGTATTATCAGAGGAGTGGTCTGAAGATGTTTTCTGTTTAGTTTTGGCTGCGAAGTTCTAATGTGAGTGGAATATTGTTCCACGAAGAAGCTAAGGTCTTCGTTTGTTTATTTGCACTCGTCTTTCAAGTAACCGACAGACAAGAGGTAGGAGTCAGTGGTTGGTCAATATTCACACACAGCTGAGACAACGTTATAAAATGTAACGACTCTGTCGTAAAGCTTTACATCGCTTTACAATCGGCGAATTCTTTCTCCCTCAGTCAATGTTTTAATCACAGGCGGTTGTTGAATGTGTCCTTTACTATTGAGCTGCAATCGGACAGTTTGCGCTTCGGACAGCCTTTCTTCGCTGATCAGTTCTCAGACTCTGACTGACGGCAGTACATGTATCTCCTTGATGCTTAATCCTAATACTCTCACCGATGGCGCTCTATCATCATGTGCTTTGACATTTACTCCTCAGGAACTGGAGCAACGCTTGGGTTACACAGCTTCCTCTGTTGCTGCTTCAAAACTATGGAGTTCACAATACTTGTTTATGTCCGCTCTCACACACTCTGATGTGAGGTCAGTTAGGCTTGGCTAACACGCAAAACTTTCTCCAGCGGTTTATTTTATGTTTTATTTGTTATGCATATTCTGTCTTTTTTTAAATTGAAATTGTTGAAATCTAATATCGCTCTTCTTCCAACATCTTTTGCTCAAAGGTGCACACGCCTCGACGGCGCAATTGCAGTTGTAATGCAGAGCAATTGTACACAGTGACTGACGTCTCGGACGAGGGTCGAACCCGCTCACTCAGCGCACACTGAGTGTTATGGGCCGACCGCTCTAACCGATCGCTCTAACCGATCAGCCACATGTCTTATGGCATCTTGGGTCTGGTAAAATTGTTGTATTTATGTAGCACTATTTTACTGATTGAGAAGCGACTGTCAATTGACGATGACCCGCCCATTATGATGACGGCGAAATAGAAACGCGAACTAGTCCTTCAAAGAGGGCCAGACTCCTCATGATTATGAGCTTCTATGCAGCGGTAGTAATCTTTACCATGTTTTTCTTTCATCTGCCTGGTCATTCAAGTTATTACAAATGTCTGTTAACAGTGACTCCCTTCAGTCTTAACGCTGTTCATCTCTGATCTCGTGCTTTTCAAGTGAAACGTGACACTATTTATTTATGCGCCACAAGACGACAGCATCCTTTCGTTGGCGTCATCTCATCCTTGTTCCGCGTTCTATCATTCTCAACAGAACGTCCGCGTGAAGGCGGTTCGATGATAAAATGTCAGAAATTCATGATGGTCTCTAGCTCTCATCAGACAGAAATCGATTCACACGCGCCTTTATGTAGCGCCACGTTCGTAAGCTTACAACCTGCCTGACCTTTGGTGTTTGGGCTATAGTAAGCTGCTCGATGTGTTCTTGTACACATTTACAACTCGGTTGCAGTTGTTAACTGCCCAAAAGGCGCTAAAGAAAATGTCCACACACATGTTTAAAACAACACGATGCATTCATATAATGTAATGTAATGGAGCACTTATATAGCGCCGCTCAAATCATAGGCGCTCACGACTCAACACAAAGCTATATATTATAAGGAGAAAGAAGAAAAGTCTTCAAGCGCTTCCTGAAGGACGTGATCAGACTAGATGTCATCAAATCATCTCAACTCCTGCAACCACCAGCTGCTGAAGATGTTTGTATCATTAGTAATGCCTTCAAGTGCAACTTTGAACGTCAACAGCTTGTTCTGTTCAACTACCATAGTTGCCGAAAAGGCAGCATTTTCTGGAAGAGCGCCAATGCGCTGTCTTTCTCCATGACGTATTCGACGTTGTCCGTCCCCTTATTGAACCCAAGCAGGGTTCTCTCAGCACCAATGGAGGTGTAGGGTTACCGCCTCATTGTCGTCTTATTTTTAGTTTGAGGCTTGCAGCAGATGTCTGACGTGCGCAAATAGTATTAATAATAATGTAATTGACTGTCTGTATGAATGAATTGATGCCTGTCGGATGGACTGACTGATTGAGCGTCTGACTGACCGGACACCTGACTGACTGAGTGCCTTACTGTATGATAGACTGACTGAATGATTGACTTAATGTCTGACTTAGTGCCTGACTGACTGACTGAATGAATGAATGACTGAGCGACAGACTGAAGGAACAAATCATTGGCAGATTCTTTAACGTTGCAAAGGAGCTGCCTGTCAGAGCCAATCCCAAACATGAGGCAAGCTTTCAAAGGCTCAATATTGATGTATGTGATGACATCTTCTTAGCCAATGTACATGTAAATTACTTGCTTGCTTTAGCGTTTGTTTTGACTCTTCTCCTCTTCTACCTTCTCTTATTTTCACTATTGCGAGTTTATACAAATAATGTAGCTGCCTATTTCGTATTATATCGCATCTGTGAATTTATAAAGCAGGTATAGGTCTACTAGCCACTCAAAGGCGCTTTAAGCATGACAGCCTCGTGGAAATAGAAAAAGTCTTATTATTTATGCTCCACATACTGTTGTTTTACGAGTCTTATGACTTTAACAACGGCATTTTCATCATGCTTATAAATACATTATTCTAAACTTAAAACATTAACACTTTATTATGTATACATATGCTCCGCGGCGTTTATCGCTGTTGCAGTAAACCTCAACCTGAACAGATCTGGTAACAGTAACAAAGCTCCATTGGAGTCCCTTGGTATTAATTAGGACCTCAATGACACAGGTTACGTGACCCTCTGGTCCTCTACGTCGTTAAGTCCATCGTCGTAGTCCATCTGGTGTGATATACTGTCACCATTCATTACAAGGGATTCTTCGAGTCGTCTTTCACCGCTGATATTTCTTCTAACCGGCTGTTAATCGTTAACTAGTAGAGCTGTTAACTATTAATTACCAGACAGAGCTATCTGTCGCAAACTATTACCCGAAGGTGGTCAACAGAGGGCCACGGGAGAGATCTTCTGATACTCAAAAATACATTAGCCTTTAGCATTGGCCTCGCTTTCCTTATAGACTAAACGACTCCTGCAGAAGCAATGGCTCCTTCAACAGACGTTTCTGTCGACCTTCACTTGCCTTGTGGTTTAGACGGAGAGGTGGATTAGAACG